>JARHVA010008353.1:417500-505265 GCA_037957365.1 Torreya grandis
AATTTTCTTATGAAATTATCTCAACTAGTCCCAACTTCTTATCTATTGCCACAACTATGTAGTGTATATGAAATAATGATTTGGATGTCTTATATAGTAGTTTATCCTTAATAAGGAAGATGAAACCTCTAGAAAATATGTATTGTACCTTTAAATCTACCAACTGATAGATCAACTATTGCATACATGATTTAAATAATAAGATGTAATCACTCACTATTTCTAACTTACCTTGGTGTAGTGAAGGTAACCTCTCATATGTGACTTAAGGTCCCTAATTGTGAATATAATTCATGGGAAATAATTATTATAGGTCATCATATGTATGTAGTGAACCAATAAGGAGTGAATGATGAAATTGATTTAATGCCTCACCTTCTAGAGTCTATGGAAATAACTCTAAGAGAATCAAATTGATAGTGACATGTACCATAGCCTTCTTATAAGATTTAAGGTGAAAGTGTGGGTCTCCATGTACATTTAAGTTTGGTAATATTGTTATCTTAATCTACTTTGGTAACTCTATATTAAAGATTCTATGTTGGATAGGATTGACATGAATAACATTATCATCAATGCAAGAGTAGTATGCTTTATGTTCCATGGTGATTCGATGTACTTGTTGTTGTAAAACACCCAAAATATGCATCAAAGAGATTAAATATTATGAAGGTATATTAACATCATCAATTGGTTCATTTAATTCCTAAATCTTATTAATTTTAGCCATTTGTACACTACATCAAGAACCTTTGGTTTTATTCCCACAACGTTTAGAGGGGTGATAGCTTGGACTTAGCGAGAGGGAAATGGGATATAACCATTATGGAGGTCAGTATGAGAAATGGGTTCTACTTTAGTAAATAGGGGTGGGGGAAATTCATTGGTACCTATTATATTGATTGATGCTAAAGTAGTATCACATGCTAATGTAATATAAGACACATTTTTATCATTTAAATGTAAACCATGTAAACTATGAACATGAGTATAATTTTTCACAATTTTATATGAAGACATATTATAATTTGAATGATCATTTGATACACAATTAATATGAACATGAGAGATGAGTGAATTAGGGAGAAAACTAGAAGGACTAGACTCAATGTATTTTTCACTAAAATCATAGTAATCATTGTTATTCCAAGCTTCATCAAATTCAAAATTTATTTCACTTATAGAAGTAAAGGAATAAGAGGTGTCAGTCACATGCTCAGTAAGAGAGAGAGTAGAATAAGATATTAAATTTATACTATTATTTAATATATCATCATGTGTAGGTGTAATGCAATGCATGTCTTCACTAGCTATGAGTGGAATGCATGTATGATCATTATTTTAAAATTTGGAGTTAAGGGGAGAAGAGGTAACAATTATATTTTCATTTGACACATTATGATCATAAAGAGGAGAGTTAGATATATTTAAATTATCTACATTTTCCATAGAATTATTGTGTTGAACTTGAAATGAAAAAGAAGATGATAAAATAATCTCATCCACTTTAGTTTGTGCATTAGTAAAAGGTGTAATATCATTTGGACACATTTTTTCAAATTGAATTGAGCAGGGTAAAGAATGTGCATTTTAATTTTTTATTCTAGGAACATCACATATAATGTTACTTGAATCACACAAAAGTAATTTAATTTTATTGTTTTTGTATTTATTTAATTTGAATAAAGATGTAGCAAAAGTGGTGGGAAAACTAGGATCACATTGAAACAAATCACTAAAAACAAGGGGTTATTTTAGACTTATATTTTTAGTTTGATATTGAGAAGTAGGAGAAGAGATAGGAGAAAGAGAGGAATATGCATCTAATCTATCCTCATCAATAATTTCATTGTCATGATCATAGTAATCATCATATCCATAATTACAATAATAATAATCATCATCACTATAAATTAAATCATGTTCATTATCATGTGATAATGTGCAATCTTGAAAATTTGTCCATTCATTTGTATAATTATGAGAAAAGTTTAGGAATTAATCAACTCAGTAAGGGGTAAGAGGTTTCTTGGAAGTCATTTTCAAATTTCCAAAAAAGAGAATGTGTAAAATGAACAATAATAAAATAATGGGGATAAGGTAATCCAACATAGATATATTTGAAAATATGTGAAATATTCAACCTATATAGGAAAAAATTATAAATTTACTTGAAACCCTAAGGGCTATTTTTTTGGATGTATAAGGACCCATTATGTGTATCTAGGGTTTTTGAGGGTTTTGTAGACAAAATTTTAATTTTATTAAATTATTAAAACCCTATTAGAAGACTGATTTGAATCAGTTTGGTTGTGTAAAATTAGGAAAAAATTAGAATTTAATTAACCCTAATTTAGTGCACAAGAATATAGAAGGCAAACCCTAGGGTAAAACTAGGGTTGTTAAGTAATATTCTAATTAAGTTGGGTTCAACAAATGATTTAAATGTTAGGAATTAGTAGATTTATATCATAGGTTGTTAAAGGGATGGGTATAGAGGATAAGCATAGATAAATATTTAAAATAGATATAACAAATTAATTTACTCAAAATATAAATACAATGAAGGAATCCACTTATCTAGAGTGAAACATGAGTCTCTAGATGATAAGAAGGCTCAAACATACCTGGGAATCAGTTTGAAGTTCTTCATTCTAGAATTGGGGTTGAAAACTATCTTCAAATAGTAGCATGGTTAGAAGGATAGTAGTGCACTATGTTAGTGTCCAAGGTATCATGCTAGTGTCTTCATATAGATATAAATCTTGAAACTTTTGGGGATACCATCATAGGGTTTTAAGGACCTGTAGGTGTGTTTAAGAGTGATAATCTATTTGTCTTATTATTATTTTAATTATTTATTGAAACCCTAATGAACACCTAAACACAAAACAACAATGGGATCAAATGTAAAAGGAAGGAAAAATATTGGTTGGGGGATGTTATGATCACATGATACAAAACCTTGCTATCTTGAATACTACCTACATTAACCCCAATGATAGGGGTCTCAAATAGCATGTAGTTATCCCCTATGGAATGTGCATAATCAACACTCATGGTATGCTAGAATTAATTTCACCCGGGGCCTTCTTTTATCAAGCATGTAGATTTATGTGTGATTGTTGAGTTATATGTAGAGTGCTGAGCTATACTATTGATTGATATTATGTAGTTATGTGCTAACTAATAAATGCTAGATGTAAAATGCCTTGTGAGGCCCTTTATATAGAAAGAAATTTAATTTAGATGTGAGATCTTTATTTAATTACCAAAAAGGTGAAAGAGAAAGATAAAATCATAAGAGGGGACTCAAGGAAGGGGCCTAAAACACATTGAAAATGAGACCATTAGACACTAGCACTAAAGTGGACACTAACATAGAAGTCAACACTAACACACTAGACTAGTGTCTAGGACCATGTTAGTGTCCTGAGATCATGAAACTAGGTAAAGACTATGGTAAATAGGCTAGCAGGCCCCTGTGACTAGGATAGGATGACATAGGACCATTGAAGGTGAAACAAATAGGGAAAAACAAGTCATAATAAAGATAAAAATAACAAAATGACCAACAAACAAGACTCACATCCATCATTAAGACCTTCCCGTGAAAGAGAAACAAAAGACATAATACTTGTGTTTACTTAATCAAATTAGGGTATATATAGAAAGCATAATATTAATGAAATACTTAAATGTATGTACAAACTTATGTTAAAATGTTAATTGATATTGAAAATCTAAGATATTTATATTTTTCTTATAAAAAAACCTTTTACCTAAAATAGTCACATCAAAATAAAATATTTATTTACTTATATTATTTTTATAAAAATAATATACATACCTTAAAATTTAAAAATATGATCCCATTTTTTATTTGAGAAACTAATGTTATGGTAAAATTCTTAGGGTTTTTTTTATAAATTTACCAATCGACCCACATTCTCTTTCACAAGGGCGGTTCTACAAGTTGTGGCTATAAATGATATATTTGATACATTATGAAGGTATTGTTTTTGGTCTAACATATCCTAGAAAAGATGTACCTCTCACTTGACCAAAGGGAAAATTAAGGATTTTTCTAAAATAACCATCATTTCATTAAATTTGGACATATATCGAATAATTTAGACTTATAGTATTTCCATTTAAGGTTTTATTATTGATGAAATTAGATTTATATATTACTATTATTAGTTTTTAACTAGTGAGATATCATATTCCAATGTTTCTATTATTGGTTTTAAGTGTTATAATATTGGATTCTAATGTTTCTATTATTGGATTCCAATTGGTGAGTAAAATTTTTCATATATTTATAATTATATCCTAATTAGTCCTGATCACATAATATCTCATAGTTTTCATAGTATAACCACATAATAGTTTTCATAGTAATATCTAATATTTGTCTAATTTTACCTCATATTAGCCAATCACATCATGGTATGTAAGATTCAAAAATAATAGTTAATCAATGTAAAATATATTTACAATATGATGTATAAAGTTTATTGGACAACACTTTTTATCAACCACAAAATATTCCCATTGTACCCTTGTAAAACCAAAGTGGTTACCACATATATTTATCTAAATTTGAAAATTTCACACTTATTGTAACCTTATGAAATAATTAATCACTTCGTGATCACATAATATCATATCAATGTATTAAATCAAGGTTCACACTTATTTTCATGTCAAATATAGATCATCATGACTAATAGGCCTATTCATAGTCTAATTTGAAATCCATATATTAAAATGTACATGAAGGTCCTTTTTAATTTAAAATCAAAATGTGCTCCAAGAGAGTTCGTGACTCCATGACCCCATGATCCTATTATAATTTCCATGTGTATTCACTTTAATATACCAAGTTTGTTTAAAACATTGTAAATTATGATTTATTATTTTTCAAGATATGGTATTTTGATATATTATGTGCAAAAAAATCAGACATATGGAGATATAAAGTTTCAACAGATCTACATAGTCTGTTAGGGCCACTTTGAGAACAAAATAGACATCCATGACTGCATAGCCTCATGATGATTGTCATGTGTTATCTTCTAATATTTTAGAATTAATAAAAGTAATGTATGTTATTTATTAATGTTTTAACTATAGTATATTTATTTATTTATTTATTCTCTATATGGAAGCCATGGATGCAAACATTATTTTTAAAGTGAAGATAAAGGATCAATAAATCCACAAACTTTAAATAAAGTCTATGAAAAGTTTTTTAACTCCATGAACTTGAGAAAACAAGAGACTAACATGTCCAAAAGTGTTTTCACCTTACAAATTTGCATTTATTATGGTGAAATTACAAATCTTCATCCTTTCTTTCATTTATTACATTAATTCAAAACATTGATGCCACATCAATAGGAATTTGGTGCTAAAAGGAGGACTGAACTTTAAAAATAAAATAAAAGAACCTATTAAAATTAAACTTGAGATAATTTACTTGTATATAAAATTTTTACAACCCTCTTATTTTTGCATCACCATAGACTTATTTTGTGTTCTTTAATACATTATCATCAAAAAGTGTGAATTCCCAAACTTATAGTCCATCATTACTACTGACGTGTCTCCCCTGAACTTAAGTAGAATAATGCTAGTTAAAGTTTGAATTTTTTAAAATTACATAATTAAAAATTAATATTAATATTGTCCTAGTTTGAAAATTATGATTCAAGAATAATAATTAAAAAAAATACTAATCTTTCACTCATATTTAATAACAAATTTAGCTACATTATTAAGGTCTTGAAATACTTCCGAATGTATGAAAAATAATTTAAATGTTTTGAAATAAATATCTATATTCCATTCAATTATTAAAAAATTGTACTTAACTATAAATTTTTAATGGAACATGTTTTTTAATAAGACTTGAAAAAATCTACATCCTAGACCAAGATGATAGCATATGTTAATTTATGATCTTCAACACTTTTAACATGTTAACATTTATTACCTTGTTCAAATAGTTTAAGGTAGTATTTATGGTAGTTTTATTATCGTAACTGAAATCTCCCTCTTTGTGAAGCACTCTAATCCTCATATACACTATAAATGTGATCATTATGAACATGTGGAATAGATAAACCTATGTTCTTTGATAATTCTAACTTCCAAGGTAATGCAATATCCTTTATTCTTAACACCTACCCACTTAGGTTTCAAATTCATCATAAATAAAAAATTAAATTTTACTTTTCCATCCAATACCATGTTAACATTGTAAATAACAAATGCTCTTCACATGTCTCTACAATGTAGTGTCATTATTCTTGGATATACTCTACCCTTTGTAACACTTCAATATCTTTTGATAACAATTCCACCTAATCATCCTCTCCAAATGAAAGAGACATCAATGCTATATTACAAGAAATAAACATGAGATGAAAAAAATTGGTAAAACCATAATAATTAGATAACAAAATAAAAAATAAATTTGAGATGATTTAAGCGTGTGCACAAACACAAACACATACTAACCTAAGTCTCAAGTAAGGAGATTCTATGTTGATAGGAATAAATATGTATAAAAAACTAATAATAAAATGTGAGAAAGATGTCATAGATGTGAAAACAAATAATGCCATTCAATATGTCATTGATCTTATCATAGCATGTGAAAAAAATGGGACATTATCATCTTTACGATATAAAGATAATTAAATAAGTTTTAATCACACAACTTATATATATATATATATATATATATATATATATATATATATATATATATATATATATATATATATATATATATGTATGTATGTATGTATGTATGTATGTATGTATGTATGTATGTATGTATGTATGTATGTATGTATGTATGTATGTATGTATGGGTAGGTAGGTTACTTTGATTACATCAATGTAAATAAAAATTATCCCCATTGATCCTTGAATGGTTGAATTGGGTGGAATATCTATTATTAGAGAACAAAAGATATGAAAGTTTTAATAGTATTATCTAAAAATTGTAAGTCACACTATTAACAAGGAGATAATGATCATATTATTATTAAGGTTCATAATATCATGGTTAAAAAACTAGTTAATATTGTCCAAGTCATAAGCACAACTACTTAATTAAATAATTAAATTAAGTTAATGTTTTATCATAATATTTGAGAATCACATATTATAGATAGTGAATGAAACACGTGTCAAAAAAAATATAACAAGAACAAGTTTTAGATCAATAATATAAGTGTAGATCAATAATCAAATAAAATATCTATTATCTTTTGTTGTGCTCCAAAAAATAGCTTGTGATAAAAAAATAATTATAGGTAAATTAACATAAATAGAACCATAGAGTTTTCCCAGTAATTGTATAATTTACTACCAAATATACTTGATAGTTATTATGCATTGATGAGAGTGTGGGTTTTATTAACCACTAGAGGGATGATGCAATAGTCAAGTGGAAAGAAAAAATAATGCTATTTAATTGAGAGGTGAAAAATATTGATGTAAAGAATAATTAATCTATATTTAGTGATAATTATTATTTAGAAAATGTAGCTAGGCATATTATAGATATCCATTAAAGGATATTAAATAATATATGAAGTTATTTAAAGGGATCAAGAACACTTGGTATGCTTAATGAACATATTTCCTACATAGAACTAGTATTGATATCATCTGCTTAATTCTTAATACCTTTTATATCAATGCTCATTACATGTTAAAAAAATATATTAAAAGAGGCATTAGGGATGAGATATACATATCCTAGTTAAAACTAATCTAGACAAATTTAACCATTATAACCATTGTGAATAAAAATGCATCACTACTTGGATAATTATTTCATAAAATAAGATGAAGGTAATTACCATCAATATTGTACATATATTTAAATTTGGATGAGAGAAGTGAAACCAAATTTCACTATGATGTTAGCTTAAACTAGACGTTGCCCAAAAGGTGTAAGTTACGTTGAAAGGGATACGATTCTATGTTTTGGTAAAGAAAGGTTTTATAAAGTGAATGAGTTAAAATTAGAAGTTTTACCTTACTCAAAACCCATGACCTTTGATCCCATATAAAATTTTATGCATAGAGGGTTAATAAAAGTTATGTTATTTCTAGTGGAGGTGATGGTGGAAAATGTGACCATTGTGAAATTGAGCTTGAGAAATGACAAAGTTATGGGGAAGGGTAATGCAATAAAAATGTGAAAGCAGTGAAATATTTCAAGGTGAGATGGGAAATGATGGTTATGGGAAATGACAAGTCATTCCAAGTGATATCGTACACTAGAGGGTTCATATTATACACCAAACTTAGATTCAAGGCAACTAGTGGATTTACATGCCCTACACCCATTGTAAAGGGGGTTAAAAATTTAAAGGTAGTGGCATCTTTGATTGACCATTTTATATTGTCAAGGATGGACTAGGATGTCATGAGAGTTGATTTGATTGTGTTAGGGGTCCACATCTGATGTGTGACTTAAATAAGTGTTGTAATGCCACTAACGTTAGGACACGACATTGAGGTTCTAGATCTATATTTATATATAATAATTTTAAATATAATATATTATAGTAATATATATTATATTATATTATATAAATATAATAATATTAATATAAATTATATAATATATATATATATATATATATATATATATATAATGTGTTTGTAATAGTATAATAATAATATATATTATAATTTGTATATAATATTAATATTAATAGTATTATAATATTATTATACAGATTTATATATATATATATATATATAATTATTTAAATATAATATTTTATGAAATTTTAACACTAAGTTTGTGATATTTACTTAATATTCAATATATATATATATATATATATATATATATATATATATATAATTATTATATAATTTAATATAATATAATATTATAAGAAGAAAGTGAAAAGTGACATCAGAAATGGCATTTAATGTTATTAACTAGGAGAGGTGATGGAATTTAATACAAAACCTCACATTTAATAATTTGAGGTGTTGGTAGACATGTTGGAATTTAATACAAAACTCTATAATTTATAGTTTGAGCACACTAGACTCAAACAAATTCATAGTAAGTGGCGTTTAATTAAATATATACATGTTAATCTAATGAAATTTCATTACAAAATATTAGTTTTAATTCAAGGATCCAATGGATTATTCATGAGTAGGTGAAAGGATTTTTAATTTAATGACCATGATTAAGTTAAAATTAATTTAATATATACAGATTTAAAAAAAACTAGTTAAGGCATGCAATTTTTACATTTAGTTTTCATTTTTAAGCATTTTATAACATATGAGAATGAAGATTGTAATTTATGTTTCATATCCATTGAATATGTCCCTTTAAAATGCATGTATAGAAATTTTTTATCCATTGAATATGGGTTTTTCTTTGCCCTTCACTCAAATGTTTGTTCTTGTTGCTATGGTTTTTTTTGGTTCAATACTATGTTTTGAAGTTTCACTTTTTGTTTGGTATAAAAGTCATATTTGTGTGAAAAGGACATTTATTGTCATGGTTACAAGTTGAAACTATTGATTTATAAAGGATTGATCCCAATTGAGTTAAGAATTTAGTCATTGAAAATATGATATAAATACTATAATGATAAAATGAGTGGAAATGGATTGGTTATAAATTATGCTCTTTTCAAATGATCTATCATTATGAAAAAATATGATCAAGAATTTGCAGTGGATCACATGTATGATGAACTTATTTGTTAAAAAATCTAAAATCCATATTTAAAATTAATTAAACCTTAATTAATAGAACAAACACTTTTAATTTTAGGGTTGTTTTAATTAAATTCCAACATGTCTTTGAATGCCATGCCTGATGCCACTTGCATTCAGTAGGACATTTAATTTTTTCATTTAAAATTTGGTAGGGTATATACATTTATTAAATTTGATTTATTTTTATTAATTAAGGTGTAATTAATTTTGAATATGAATTTTACTGCTACCATAAATAAGTTCAAAAAATTCCAACTGAATTTGCATAAGAGTTTCCAAGGCATTTTTTGCAAACTAATTTTGTGCATATCCTACAATTATCATTTCTACAAGAGCAATTTTATTTGAGGTATTTTTTTCAAACCATTCTCATGCCTTCTGTATTATTTCACAATTGGCATACATGTCTAATAGGTTAATAAATAATATATCATCAGATGATTTTGATTATGCCTTGATGAATGTCCATAGCTTCCAAAATGCCCCTTTTAGTATAGGCTCTTGAGAAAGTATGTGGAAATTTAATTTACAATGTACATATAATGTCCTAAAATGAAAACTAAATATTAATATTTAAAACCATTAAAATTAAGCTATTCCACTATATTTTAACATAAAAAATGTTAAATATATAATTATAAAAAGGTAATACTTTTTTTACAAAGTTTCCTAGTGCAAAATCCTATCAACTTCTTTCTATTTACAATTTTGTGTTTTAGTTTTCATCCCATATTTTAGCTATACATGTATTATGTATACGTACACATATGAATGTATATATAAATATATGTATACACATATATACACAACATATATATGTATACATACACAATTTTTGGAGCATTTAAATCCTGAAAATCCACCCTTATCTCATAATTATTATCGATGTAGGATTTAATGCAATTACAACCCAATTATAAACCCAGATGTAAAATTTGAAAATTTTGATAGAAAAATGAAAAATTTAATTATACCCCATGTAAAATAAATAATCCATGATTAATTAAGTGTTTCCTATAGAAACATACTTTAACTTAGATTTAGTAGCAATTTAGGAACTATTATCATAAGATTATAATTATTCATTTATCACATACAAAACCCCACATTTAATTATTTTAGGTGTTGGTAGACATGTTGGAATTTAATACAAAACTCTATAATTTATAGTTTGAGCACACTAGACTCAAACAACTTCATAGTAGGTTGTGTTTTATTAATTATATACATGTTAATCTAATGCAATTTCATTACAAAATACTAGTTTTAATTCAAGGATCCAATGGATTATTCATGAGTAGGTGAATGGTTTTTTAATTTCATGACCGTGATTAAGTTATAATTAATTTAATATATACAGAGTTTAAAAAAAATGGGTAAGGCATATAATTTTTACATTTAATTTTTAGTTATAAGCATTTTATAACATATGAGAATGAAGTTTGTAATTTATGTTTCATATCCATTGAATATGTCCCTTTCAAATTCCTGCATAGAAATTTTTTATCCATAAAATATGGGTTTTCTTTACCCTTCACTTAAATGTTTGTTCTTGTTTCTATGTTTGTTTTGGTTCAATACTATGTTTTGAAGTTTCACTTTTTGTTTGGTATAAAAGTCATATTTGTGTGAAAAGAAAATTTACTGTCATGGTTATAAGTTGAAACTATAGATTTAGAAATGATTGATCCCAATTGAGTTAAGAAGTTAGTCATTGAAAATATGATATAAATATTATAATGATAAAATGAGTGAAATGGCTTGGTTATAAATTATGCTCTTTTCAAATGATCTATCATTATGCAGAAATATGATCAAGAATTTGCAGTGGCTCACATGTATGATGAACTTATTTGTTAAAAAATCTAAAATCCATACTTAAAATTAATTAAACCTTACTTAATAGAACAAAAAAATTTAATTTTAGGGTTTTTTTAATCAAATTCTTACATGTCTTTGAATGTCATGTCTGATGCCACTTGCATTCAGTAGGACATTTAATTTTTTCATTTAAAATTTGGTAGGGTATATACATTTATTAAATTTGATTTATTTTTATTAATTAAGGTGTAATTAATTTTGAATATGAAGTTTACTACTACCATAAATAAGTTCAACAAATTCCAATTGAATTTGCATAAGAGTTTCCAAGGCATTTTTTGCAAACTAATTTTGTGCATATCCTAAAATTATCATTTCTACAAGACCAATTTTATTTGAGGTATTTTTTTCAAACCTTTCCCATGCCTTTTGTATTCTTTCAAAATTTTCATACATGTCTAATATATTAATAAATAATATATCATCAGATGATTTTGATTTTGATTAAGCCTTGATGAATGTCCATAGCTTCCAAAATGCCCCTTTTAGTATAGGTTCTTGAGAAAGTATGTAGAAATTTAATTTACAATGTACATATAATATCCTAAAATGAAAACTAAATATTAATATTTACAACCATTAAAATTAAGCTATTATACTATATGTGAATATAAAAAATGTTAAATATAGAATAGTAAAAAGGTTATACTTTTTTTACAAAGTTTCCTAGTGCAAAATCCCATCAACTTCTTTCTATTTACAATTTTGTGTTTTAGTTTTCATCACATATTTTAGCTATACATGTATTATGTATACATACAAATATGCATGTATATATACATATATGTATACACATATATACATAACATATATATGTATACATACACAAATTTTGGAGTATTTAAATCCTTAAAATCCACCCTTATCTCATAATTATTATCGATGTAGGATTTAATGCAATTACAACCCAATTATAAACCTAGATGTAAAATTTGAAAATTTTGATAGACAAATGAAAAATTTAATTATACCCCATGTAAAATAAATAATCCATGATTAATTAAGTGTTTCCTATAACAACATACTTCAACTTAGATTTAGTAGCAATTTAGGAACTGTTATCATAAGATTATAATTATTCATTTATCACATACAAAATCCCACATTTAATTATTTTAGGTGTTGGTAGACATGTTAGAATTTAATACAAAACTATATAATTTATAGTTTGAGCACACTAGACTCAAACAACTTCATAGTAGGTTTTGTTTTATTAATTATATACATGTTAATCTAATGCAATTTCATTACAAAATATTAATTTTAATTCAAGGATCCAATGGATTATTAATGAGTAGGTGAATGGTTTTTTAATTTCATGACCATGATTAAGTTATAATTAATTTAATATATACAGAGTTAAAAAAAACTAGGTAAAGCATGTAATTTTTACATTTAGTTTTCAGTTATAAGCATTTTATAACATATGAGAATGAAGTTTGTAATTTATGTTTCATATCCATTGAATATGTCCCTTTCAAATGCATGTATATAAATTATTTATCCATTAAATATGGGTTTTTCTTTACCCTTCACTTAAATGTTTGTTCTTGTTGCGATGTTTGTTTTGGTTCAATACTATGTTTTTAAGTTTCACTTTTTGTTTGGTATAAAAGTCATATTTGTGTGAAAAGGGCATTTACTGTCATGGTTACAAGTTGAAACTATAGATTTATAAAGGATTTATCCCAATTGAGTTAATAATTTAGTCATTTAAAATATGATATAAATATTATAATGATAAAATGAGTGGAAATGGCTTGGTTATAAATTATGCTCTTTTTAAATGATCTATCATTATGCAAAAATATGATCAAGAATTTGCAGTGGATCACATGTATTTTGAACTTATTTGTTAAAAAATATAAACTCCATACTTAAAATTAATTAAACCTTAATTAATAGAACAAACAATTTTAATTTTAGGGATTTTTTTAATTAAATTCTAACATGTCTTTGAATGCCATGCCTGATGCCACTTGCATTCATTAGGACATTTAATTTTTTCATTTAAAATTTGGTAGGGTATATACATTTATTAAATTTTATTTATTTTTATTAATTAATGTGTAATTAATTTTGAATATGAAGTTTACTACTACCATAAATAAGTTCAACAAATTCCAATTGAATTTTCATCAGAGTTTCCATGGCATTTTTTGCAAACTGATTTTGTGCATAGCCTACAATTATCATTTCTACAAGACCAATTTTATTTGGGTTATTTTTTTCAAACTGTTCCCATGCCTTTTGTATTCTTTCACAATTGGCATACATGTCTACTAGGTTAACAAATAATATATCATCAGATGATTTTGATTTTGATTATGCCTTGATGAATGTCCATAGTTTCCAAAACACCCCTTTTAGTATAGGCTCTTGAGAAAGTATGTGGACATTTAATTTACAATGTACATATAATATCCTAAAATGAAAACTAAATATTAATATTTTCAACCATTAAAATTAAGCTATTCCACTATATTTGAACATAAAAAATGTTAAATATAGAATTGTAAAAAGGTTATACATTTTTTACAATGTTTCCTAGTGCAAAATCCCATCAACTTCTTTCTATTTACAATTTTGTGTTTTAGTTTTCATCCCATATTTTAGGTATACATGTATTACGTATACATACACATATGCATGTATATATACATATATGTATATGCATATATACTCAACATATATATGTATACATACACAAATTTTGGAGCATTTAAATCCTTAAAATCCACCCTTATCTCATAATTATTACCAATGTAGGATTTAATGCAATTACAACCCAATTATAAATCCATATGTAAAATTTGAAAATTTTGATAGACAAATGAAAAATTTAATTTTACCCCATGTAAAATAAATAATCCATGATTAATTAAGTGTTTCCTATAGCAACATAATTCAACACAGATTTAGTAGCAATTTAAGAACTCTTATCATAAGATTATAATTATTCATTTATCACATACATAATTGAATATAGTGCCAATATATATTATGATATTTATTTCTACATTAATATTATCCTGACACCTTTGTTCTGCTAGAATGATATGTTTCATTCTGATTCTCCATTCACTTATTTTGGCATATAAAAGTAAAATGATTCAAATTCCAAATAGGGTTCAAATTTGAAACCCTTACAACCCATTCAAATTAGATAAGATTTAGTTTAAATAAATTACACTTTAATTATGAAGTGGAAAGGGGTGGTCACACTTTTCAAATTAATGGAAACCTAGATTTTCCCCATAAAAATTTATATATAAAAAGGCATGTGTATGAAACTATCATAGGTTTAATTCATATTTAATATGAAATTTAGAGATACCAATACAAAATTTCAACCAATAAGGAGACCTAAAAATTCCCTAAAATAATGTAAGCTATAGTAAATTGTGAATGTAACCTACAGTTAGCTAGGTTGTATAACAAAGTTTCTCATAGCTTTAAGCTTTAAAGGATGATATTGTGTCTATAAAGGTAACATATGCAATCATAGATCCTCCTCTCATGCACTAACACTATTTGTTGGTGGTAATTGCTCCCCAAGCATCTTGCACTTTTTCACTATACGTACAATGACAAATCACTGTAGTACAGTTAGGTTATGTATGTGGATGTCCACTTGGAATAAGGTGATGGCTTATGAGTCTGTGTTTCATGAAGATGGTCATAGGTTGGTACTTCAATGGAGACCCTAGACAAAAATTAGGTTATTTTTCCATTTTGACATCATAAAAATCTATAGGAAGCCCCTTAGAACAATCTACATGCTTGTGCCACTCCAAAGAAGGTAATATTTCATGAGGGTTTCATGACTATAAGAGGGTTTGTTGTTCATTTTGGGTTTCATGAACCAAGCAATGATATGATAAAATCAAGATAATGTAGGGGTTTTCAACTTAGATGATAAAGAGTGTTTAATCAGTCATAGTTATCTTACAACCAATAAGGGAGGGAATCCCTACAGGTTTGTATATTATAAGGCATAAAGGTTTTGATTCATTATGAGGTTTTAAGTTTTGAAGAATCATCATGACAATGAGGTGGAGAATGAAGAGATAGGTAGGGGTAAGGAGTGGAAGTGAACAAGCTCATCAATGTAATTTCAAAAGGAATAACCTATATTACCTAAACACATTCCACATACTTGTATGGAGCTATGGATATGAGAAGCCTAAAACCTTCCAGAAGAGAGTCAAGTGGCTACAAAGAGATGATTTGAGATTCTCAACTAGTATGAATAGTATTAAATAAAATTTTTATATTATAATGGTAACTAATATGATCATACTACATCAACATCCATCTCTAAAAGTAAAAACACAGTCATTTGAAGCTTAAATGCATTGGTTGAATTCTTGATATGCTAAAAATAGGGGTAGAGGTTATTTTCAAAATCCTAAAGAGGATATTTAACTAAATGAAGATGATTTTTACCTTAAAACCTTTAAAATCCATGAAATTCATCATCAAAAAACCAAAACTTAGTCAAAAATGTAGACAATCTATGCACAAAGATCAAAATTGAGAGAAAATTAAAGATTTTAAGAGCTACATGTGGAGTTAAGACCTAATTTTTTTTACATAGGGTAATCATGAGTTGGAGAACCATATAAAAAAATTTAATGGCCATTTTAAAAGTGAACATATTATCTATTTTGCTTCAGACCTTAGCCTATTTGTTTAAGGTCACCATTGGAGCATGCTTAATTTTGGAATGCCTCAGAAGCTTCTAAAACCAAGTAAAGGATTAAAAAACATGGGATGATGTTTTTAAATCATAATTATACCTATATAGAGTGTAAAAACTCCAAATTTTATGCAAACCATGCTTACATAGTGTTTTACAAGAATATAAACACTTAGGCCAAAAATGCATTTTTTGACTTTTCATGGAAAAAATACCTTAAAAGTGTCTTTATGGCATGGTAAAGGTACTGTAATGGTGTTTTAAAGATTTCAAAATATTTTAAGAAACCATTTTAATTTTAGTGAAGTTTTACACCTTTTGTAGTTTTAGGCACCCTTCTAAGCCACCTATTCAAATGCTCATTTTGTTCACCACGTGTAAAATTTGGAAGAATAATATTAGTATGTTTTGAGAACCCATATGAAATTAATATTAATTAATAATTTATATCAGTTTAGGGTTTGTGATTTATGAACAATCGCTAAGAGCATAGGCAAACTAGAATGTAGTCATTTTCCCATAGGCAAATTTTATTTACGTGGTAGCTTTTCATATATTTTGCTTAGTAGGTCAATATTTTTAGAGATGTTAGAGGGGTAAATTTTATACTCATAAATGGAAATGGTTTGGGATTTTGAGGGCTATACTTCATGAATCATCAATTTGAAGATTCAATTTTAAAACCCTCCTAAACCCCTAAAAAACTAGTTTTGAGAAAAGTGCATTTTATTTCCATCAAATCACCATAGATCAACCTAATTTTTTTTAAAAATAAATTAAAATCAAATAGGATTATCAGAACATAAATTTAATGTATGGAGCTATACATATGAGGGCATAAGTCATGTTTTTTGTGGAAAAAGCATGCAAAATGAAGTATAGGCTAGCTCAAAGGACTATAATCATTGAAGATCGAAGCTTAAAACTTGTTATTCATCATAAAATATTAATTTGGTCAGAAATAACCCTATAAGTGTCCCTACTAGCTCAATCAAAATGGCCAATCTACTAGAAAATGGCACAAAATAGGCATAGTCAACCCTGTTGACTAAATGGTGAAGCTTTTCTTATCAAAATCACATTTTTGGTGATGAAGAATTATTTTTTAGGTCTAATTTGTTGTTTTTTCAGGTTTCATGTCTTATTTTACAGGTTTCATGGTGTCTAAGTGCAAAAATTAGCCTTTGAGCCTATTTGACGTAAATGGCTTTGTTGATCAACTTGTCAGTTTTGAGTTTAGCATTGAAATTGGTCGTCAAGGAGTTCAATTTGGAGTTCCACGCCACTTTTATGATATTTTAAGAATATAATTATGAATTTTTAATCCTTAAAGGTAATGTACATGTAAAATATGGCTATATGGGGTTGATTGGTCTTACACTTTGGTTGACTAGTTAACAAGTCATGCTTTTCTCCTTGTCATCTCATGCATTCAATGTTCCAACTCAGCTTCAAGTTCAAATCAAGTGAAGTTTTCTCTTTGAAGATATGTGGTGTAGAATTAAATGAAAATAAGTTTGAATTTTTAAATGGGCCCACCATCCCTTAAATGCCAAAGTTTGAAACAAAGCATGCAAATTTTATGGAATTTGAAGATTTTAATGATTATTTTTAACATTGTAAAAGGAGTTAGTATTGAGTTAGTCAACCAAGACTAATAATTACCCTTTTTCAATGCCACATTGTCTTTATTTAGGGTTAGAGACATATATTATATTAATCAAATGATTTTTTAATAATTCCTTAAGCACAAGAAGAAATTATAATCTGAACCATACATTAATAAAGAAAATATTGTTTTTTGCATATGAGTTTTGATAGAGTATAGAGTGTATTTGATTGTGTATCATTATATAAGTGAAATTATATCTCCTTTTGGTAGGTCCCTTCCTCACCTATTTCTTTCTATCTCACCTTATGTAGGTCATTTGAAGAGGTAAAATAAATTTTGTAATACAAAATCCTTTTAACCCTTCATCTGAAATATTATACTTAAGGGAAAAATAAGAATTTTATTGGTTTATATGCGTGCATTAATTTCAATAGCTTCAAAATAATTTAAAAAATTTAGGTTCATCACCCATATAATTAGGATTTCCTTTTAGTTTCCCCTTCCCCTTTTCATTTGAGAAATTACAGTAAATCAGATTTAATTAAAAAATCTTAATGGAACCAACCATCTCTAGAGGTTATTCTCATTATAGAGTCACCCACACTCTAAGAAGTTCCCATTTTATTATCTAGATTTAGGGTGTATTTTCCACATCTTCAATAAGGTTTCACTCTAGAGTGATAATAATAACTTAATAAATAGGTGGAAATATGGTATTGTGGCATACCTAGGAAAATTAAACATATGATATGCCCAGTTAGTGTAGACTATATTTATTTGAAAAATATTAGGGTTAAGGATCATTTAATTATTAAAATTATAAGTCTATAAGTATGGGACTATGTTCAAGGTAGGGTTTTTATCCTAATTACAAATCAATAAATTAAAATATAATGAGATAGAATACATATAATAAACTGATAGGTATCCATTAGGTTCAATAGTTAATGTGACATTTATGATTTATAATAAACTAAGTTTAGGAATACTACTTAATTGAACAAATTTAATGAGAGTTGATGTGGTTTTATCATAAAAATCTATTAGCATAGGTTCTTGATGCAATAAAACATGTTAAGGATGAGGATAACTAAGTTTTGTTATATTGCTCAGGATGGTATATAGAATTCTTAACTAACATAAACATGACAAAGATGAATTATAGTGTGATAGATAGGAAATAAGATTAAACTAGATTTTTCTTAAGGTATGTAGATCATTTAGATTACTTTAGATAAGATTAAGCCAAACATTAAACATGATAACATAGATAAGAAATAACATAAGAAATATGATAGGTAACCATAACTATAAAGTCTATATTGATCTCATTAAAAGGATCATCATCTTCTTCATAAAAACATACACACACACACACACAGATATATATATATATATATATATATATATATATATATAGTCACTATAGTTCTTGACTATTCATATTTTTCTCATACATTGACATCAAAGAGAGGAGATTGTTCATCTTATATTCCTTTACAACTCATGGAGGATAGGACAAAATACATATAGATGATAATTTCATACATAATGCATGAATATTCAAAGAATATCTTTTGCAACTTTACTTATCTATTTTCTTCTCCAAATACTTTGCTAGACTTAAAATGGTGTCTCATCTTGAGACAATATTGTAGGTTCATCTGACTATGTGTTGAGGGTAGAAGCTAAAAAATTGAGTAGATTAGCAAGAGTCATAGTAATAATTTAAGGTGTTATTTACAGTTTTCACCTCTTTCACACTACTTAGCCACCCTTTTAGGTTTTCAACTAAGTAGCATACCAACCTACCACCCTTTCAGGTTTTCAATAGGATGGTATAACTAGGTGGATGCCCTTTATAGGTTTTCAACCATCCTAGCGTCACTTATTTCACTAATCATCCCCAATACAAAAAAATTGCTTGAAATATTTTTAAAAAAATGTGCATTACATGGTACTCAACTAGAAGGAGGTAGAATTACTGAGGAAGAAGCCTAATTAGAAGGATCCTTAGACCTAGACTGAGTAGCTATGTACTATGTGAGTTATTAATAGAGATATGATGGTGGTTTGTATAGAGGAACTTTGACGATGAGAGCCACCTCATTACAAAATGGAGCCATGTTAGATTTGAATGCATCCTAATTGAGCATCACTTATTGAACCATGCAAATTAGGATGTGCATTGGTGTGTAACACCCAATGAGTTAATTTATGTATAAGTCCTTAGTGGTATTGATTTCTACCATTATATTTCTAACTTTTAGTTGAATTTCCATGCTCAACTACTCTAACTTTTATGCATGTCATTCTACCTAAAGACTTGTAAATGCATTATGCCTTAGTTCTTACTGCTAGTTGAGGAGTCGATCATGTATATTATCCCTATCATTGAAAGATTAATGGAGAGTAATGTAAATTGCATTAACTAAGGTATTATTTCTATGTATTATTGTGTTAGCCATGGTAGTTATGATGAAGTCTATGCTAGAATTGGTAAGTGCATTATCAAGATATTATTTCTATTTTAGTAGGCTACATGTGAGATGATGGGCTTGAAGGGCTGAAATTTCAATTATGGATTGATACTCCTCTAGTAGAGTCATCAAATAAGTGGAGTTAGTCTTAAAATTGTGACCCAAGATGCCAACTAAATGAATTTTTTGTGTTGTGCACCAATCCCTTATAAGCTCTGAGACCAAGGTCTTGAGCCTACTATAGTCTAGCATCACTTGGTCCCCAATTACTTGAGAGGCCAAGTCTAGGTAAGTATCTTTGATCATCTTCACCACTTCCTAAAGATGACCCTTAAAATCCATGTTCTCTACCTTTTTCTGATCCTGCTCTTGCTATAGGGAGGTGGAATTTTATGTGATAGACTCTTAAAAAGTTACAACAACCTCCAATTATTTCTTCAAAGGCAAGTAAGAGACATCAAGTGAAGCCTCTTGATTTATTGAGAGCACATTCAATGTCCTTGTTGAGGCTACAGGGTTAGGATGTGACATAGTAGCTAGAGGAAGTGAAAAGGTAGTGCACCGAGTAGTGAATGGAGGGATGTCCCAAAGATAAACACTTCTTAATGGCATCTGGGATCCTATATGAGTTATGATTGGTGATTTTTGCTATGATATGGCCTCTACTATTAGCTTATATTTCTATGTAGAATCTTCAACAATCTTCTATTTGACCTCTTCTTCTTCCTATCTTCTTCCTCCTTATTTTTATCCTCTTCTTCTTGCTTCTTCTTCTTTTCTTCTTCCTCTCTTTTCTTGTCCTCTTCTTCTTTCTTGCTCTTCTCTTTCTATTCATTCTTATTTTTCTTTATTCTTTCTATCATCTTATTCTTTCTCTTTATTCTTTATCTTATCTTATTTCTCTCATCTTCATCTTCTTTCTACTTTTTCTATTGTTCTTATTTCTTCCTCTATTATTTTTCTTCTCTTTTTGTCTTCCTATTATTCCTATATAACTTAGACTTGTGCCTAGGCTTATGCTTATACCTATGGTTGATATTATCATAGGGATTCATCATGTTCCTCCTTCTTCCTAAAAGCTTCCTGTACCTACCACTATGCCCAATCTATGATGTCTTGTTTTTGTTTTTTTTTTACTTCTTTTTCCATTTTCTCTTTCTCCTCCTGTCCTTGTTATGCTATGGTGGCTACTTATTGGGCCTACTTGGCCATCTCTTGAGCCTTTTTCATGTCTACCTTTGTATCCTTAACCTTTGGTGAGGCCTTATATTATTCATCTTTTTTTATTGCTTATTGTTGATGCACTTATTCCTTCTTTCTCTTCTTTTCTTCCTTCCTAATCCAATATTCAGCTACATGCATGACTTCCTCCTTGGTGGCCTATTGTTCCTCTAATGTTGGCTGCTCTCATGTAATTTCCTTAACCTCCTATACTTATGATGATGGTGGGGAATCCTTTAGTCACACATCCAAACTTAGAACCTATTACTTCTTCCTATCGATTATGAATAGTCTACATCATGGTGGTGATGCATAAGCTTTAGGAGTAGGTTATGTTTCTTGCATAGTACTTGGTTGAGAAAATGTGCATTCCTCCAAGATAGGGGAGAATCTTGCCTCCCACTATGTTATAAGCCTATTCATAATTTATTTTTATGGACTCTTAGGTAGAGGTGAAAAGATGATGTTAGGTCTGAATGTTGGAGTAGTAAAGGGATGAAATAAGTCCATTATGTATTGAAGTTACTCCTCTTCTTAGATTGTGTTGATAATTATGGAAGGTGGGTAATCCAAGAGTTATACCCAAAACTTAGATGGAACCTAATTATATATTTTAAATATGCATATCACCTCATACAATAAGAACTCTTTATCCTCCCCCTTTTCATAGTATTCTATAGCCATGTCTACCAACATGCCCTGGTAGACTTCTTGTGCATCAATACCCATCTCTAAGAGGTTGAAAGAGCTAGATATCTACAATATCTTTGGATCATCCTTTTAGGTCACTATGCTATGTGTTGTTCACTTTAGGGGATGGGATACCAAATTTAGATCTACTTTACGCTTCCCCTTCTATTATAAGATTGATGCTAACTTTGGTTATTATGTAGTATGAATGTTTGCACCTTGTGGTATAGATTGTAAAGGGGTTACTCACCTAGGTGCATTCTCTATTATGGGCCACTTTATCTTGTGCCATATCCATAGTGATGAAGAAGGGGATTAGTTTGAATGGTGAATGTAGTAATTCATGAATTATGATGAAGACTCCCTTGGGTAGTAAAGTGATTGTAGCATGTTGACTAAAGTAATATAAAACATCAAGTGGCAATTTTGGGTGTGTGGCAATGAGGTATAGGTACTCCTCCCACCAATATTTGAACTTACCTTCATGTGTGAGGGCTTCATATTATTGCATCCATTTTATGTTGTAGAACTACTATGATTAATAATAATCTATATCTGGGTGTACTTGTCCCTTAAGTGATTTTCACTATGTGAAGTAAAGAAGAAATATTAGAAACTAATTCTAGAAAATCTACCTAGGAGTGGTGTGTCACTTTCTAATGTTTGTGATTAATTCCTGGATGAAGTACTAGGCCTAATTAAATTCTTCATTCTGGTGGATCATCCTATGAGTGATGTCCACAACTCCCTTAGGTATTTACTTGGTAGACTTATTTATCTACCAAGATATTCTAGTAATGTACTGGATGAGAATGTGCACTAGTTCATCAGGGATTTCATCAATGGGAATCCCCCAATTTTGTTGCACATACAAGTCTTAGACTTCTTTAAAAATGGGAGGCAATTTGGTCTTATAGGGCAGCAGAGAATCTTCATGCACAAGCATGCCCAAGGCTCAAGACATGGCTTATGTATTGATTACCACATTCTCATTTAGGCCTAAATAGATTATGCCCTCATTATATCTCTCAAGAAATACTTAGACTATCTCTCCTAGGTCACCAAATGTTAGCATCCATATTAGGTACTCAATGTATATGTTCTAAAATTGGTGGGGAGCTATGAGGGTAAGTGGTTACATAATGTCAATAGGATTAGGCTAGAAGAGATTCTATTTAGCTTCTCAAATGTACTAAAATAACTCTTGATCACTATATTTAGTTTATCAAAGCACCATGTTGACACCCATGGATTAATTTTGTGCTTTAGAGAGGGGTTAGATTAGCTCAATGGTATCCATGGCTATGTGAGAGGGAATTTGAGTGCTCTACATTCTCTATGTAGTGAAAATGGTTTGGATCTTGATAGTTATAGCTTATGAAAAAATGTTAATGATGAAATGTGTGTTAAAAGTTAGCCTTTATAGATTTGGCACCTCTTGGATTTTGTGCCTAGGCCATGCTTAGCTATCTAGTCATCTTGAGTGAAATGGTAGATGTGGAAAATATGGATTTTATCTAGACATTAAAGTAGCTAGTCATTGGTATATGTGTGAAGTTATGCTATTATGTTCTTTGGTGTCCATATGAGGGGTACGAGCAATTGATGCTGACTATCCATTGATTTGTTGAAGATTGCATCAATAGACCCTTGGATCTTGTATTTAATTTTGGTGGATGAACATTATCTAATGGATATCTTGCTGATGGGACATTTTATCATCTTTCCTAGACTAAATATTTTTCAATCATTCCTCTTTGAATTTTTTGATGGCACACATGGATCCTACTACACATATATAACACACATGATGCTTGGTCTTTGTACTTCATAAATTTTATTATTGAGATCATCTAAAAACAAAAAAAATAGAAAATAAAAAAAACACACATAAAACTTAGCAAATAGAGAAATCCTAATCTACATGGTGCTACTTAGCACCCACTCAGCTTGTAGAAAGAGATCAATATACTAATGGTAGTAGGGCTTAAACATACAACCATTTACCCACCCTAGTAAGATAGTTACCTTAAAAACATGGTTCCTCTATATGTTAGGTCATGTATAATATATGGCCCTTTACATATTATTTGTAATTTACCTAGGAATGCCTTGAATTGGCTATCATATAGTAAAACTAGTTGATATTTGTGAAACTCTTTATGGTGTAAGTTTATTTCATGCTAGGCTTCCTATCTTTGGTTGTGCATTTCTTATATCCACATTTATCTATGTCTAAATTCATCCATACTATTTAGTTATAGGGGATGATTAGTAAGAGACTCCTAATCCTTGAGTCACATGACCATGGTAATGTGTAGGCTAGGTACTGCATATTCTATCAACATGACTACTTCTAAACCATATACCAAATAGAATGGTGTAAATCTTGTAGCCATTTTGTAATGTGTGTGATATGCCCATAAGATATCATGAATGTGATCTTACCAATCATCCCTCTTGACATCATAGATTTTTGTAAAAATTTTCCCTAGTATCTTATTGGAGGCTTTAGCTTGGCCATTAGCCTGTAGATGATATAAATGATTTTATGATGGGAGATCATAAAATCTTTAGTAAAAGCCTTGATGTTATTATTTATAAAGTGTATTCCTCTATCAATGACTAACTTTATAGGGAATCCAAACTTGGTAATGATATTTTCATATAGGAACTTCACTACATCCTTCACACCATAGCTAGGTATGGTAGTAGCTTTAATCCACTTAATAAAATAGTCTATTATAGTAATGATGTATCTATCTTTGGTATGCTTTCTTGGTGGGTTGATTGGTTTGATATAATAAATCTCCCATTATTCAAAATTTTTCTCTACTAATAGGGAATGTAATGGCATCTCATCTTTCTAGAGTGGTTTACTCATGCATTGGTAGACATCACAATGCTATGTAACTCTATGTGCATCCTAGAATAAATTTGGCCAACATAGTCCAGTTTATAGAATCTTTCTAGCTATAACATATCCTAAAAAATATCCTCCTATGACTCTTTGATGAGCTTTATCTAAGAGCTGAGGTCATTTGTGTTATAGGAGAACCCTATGCAGAACTTCATCCTTTCCCAAGTGATATATAAGTCCATTAATGATGGTGTATGGCAGTGCTCTAGTCACAAACTAATTTTTATCCCATTCTTGAAAGTGTGTAGGGAAGATTCCTTGCTTGATAAAGTTAGCAATGGATTTAAATTTTTTAGGAATTATAGACTCAGAAAATATGGGTGTTAGGAGATTCTTCTTTTAATTCTTCTATCTCTTCCCCATTTGGGATACAATTGAGGTGGTCTGGTCTTACAGTCTCCTTTCCTATTTTGACATTTATTTAGAATTGAAATTCTTAGAATAAAATCAACCATCAAGAGATTCATCCTCCTAGCATTGGTTTGTTGATCAGATATCATAGAGCTTGATGGTTAGTGAAGACTTCAAATAGTGTTGCAAGTAGATAATGCTAGAATTTTTTAAGTGTGAATATGATGGCTAGTGCTTCTCACTCAATGGTTGTATAGTTTTTCTCTACATCAGATAATTTTCATCTAGTAAAGTAGATAAGATGGTCAAGTGTACCATATTTGAGCTACATAATTAAGCACCAATTATGATGCTCAAAGCATCTATATGTACACGAAAAGGCTTAGTCAAATATAGAAAAACTAGTATAGGTGCAATAAGTAGTTACTATTTCAACTCAATAAAAGCTACTTGACATTATAAGGTCAAAAAAATTTTGCATTTTTTCACAGTAAAGTTTCCAATGGAGATGAAATAGTTGCATAGCCTTTGATAAATTTTTGATAGTAGCTTATATGTCTGAGAAAAGAGTGCACTTTAGTGGAACTAACACGGGGAGTCATACTTAGTATTATTATGATTTTTTCCTGATCTACTAGAATACCTTCACTACATACTACATGTCTGAGCAAGACTCCAAATGGTGTAAAAAAAGAATCTATTTAGATTAAAGGTGATGCATAGGGCTCAACATCATTCCAACATTAAACACAGCTTGGAAAAATACTATTTGAATAGGGAGAAGACTGCCCAATCATCAAGGTAAACTTCTAGGAAGTCATGAATGAAATATTTGAATGTTGCAACCACTACATGAGAGAATAATTTAGGTGCATTATTAAGGCCAAAAGGCATGAACTTGTATGTAAAAGAACCCCATTATATTACAAAAGTTATTTTGAATCTATCCTCTTCTATGATTAGAATCTGATGATATCCACTTAACCCATCTATGGAAGAATATAATTTGTGTCCTGTGATAGACTCTAAAACTTTGTCTATGAAATGTATTGGAAATGGATCATTTATGCATGCATTGTTAAGAATGTGGTAGTCTCTACATGCTTGGATTTATCCTATTTTCTTGCGTTGAACTACGATGGGACTTAACCAATCATTTTTGTCTACTAGATATATTATTATTTCATCTTACATTATATCCAATTTAGCCTTAAATTTTAGCTTCATATTTTGATGAAGCTTATATGGCCACTTCTTGACTGGCCATACACACTCCTTAAATTCAATGTGCATCTTACCAAGAGATGATTCAAATCCTTGAACTTCAAATTCTAAGAATTTAGTGGGAAATATGTCTTGATAATCCCTTAAGAGTTGTAGAGCTTCCAAAAATTTAGTTTCTATCAAGTAATCACCTATGCTTTCTAGTTTTAGAACCTCCTCATTCCAATGTTAGTGACTTGCTTCTTTATAGGATGTTGATAAATATTGATTTTTTCATCATCCATAGATTCTTATATACTCCTTTATCCTTCTTGTTTAAGAATTTGGATCCTACATAACTTATCTTCCTCATTCAATGCTATGTCAGTGTCCTTGAGTGGTTCTATAGGTCACTTAGGCTCAAAAAAATAATTCAAGTCCAGGTCACCATTATAATCTAAATATTCACTATCTTGTGCCTCATATTATATGCAGTGACATGGTTATGTTAGATCTTGTTCTCCCTTCTTAAAAATTTGTATCTTTGTAATGCCTCCTTAATATTAGAGTCTGCATTTTTCTATGTAGTAGATTTTGTTGTGGTGCTCAAGTCTTCTGTGCACCCATGGCACAAAAAATACTTGATTTTTTGTAATGAATTGTGGACCAACAAATTTTCATCTTCAAAAATAAAGGTATATATAAAATCACTCTACACTTGTTCCTAATGCTTGGTTTCCCTTCTATGTTCTTGGTATATGTACCATGTTACTAGTAGTGAAGCAAATCTATAGTGGAAGATGTGGACCCAGTATTTTGGTGTGACATGTTACTCATTCTAGAATTCAACAAACTTACATACATGAATTTTGGGGCACTCACCTTCTTGAAATAATGGCCAACTGGTGTGGATAAATTATGGTAGCTAAAACTTATTGATCATGAGCTCACAAGCATCATCCCATTCAAGCTGGTCATTGTAATGAGTTGCCTACCATGTTGTATAAACTACCTTTAGAGCATAATTTAAAGTGATAAATTTATGATTAATGGTCAGAACATGGACTGGCAAACATAAAATGAAATAATTGATGTACTCTATTAAATATTACATAGGTAATTGTCCTTCTTACAAAAAGACCATTCACATCGGTCAGAGTTCATGATCACCTCAAGCCTAATTGAGGAGGTGGTTATCTCAATCACCACTAATAGATGAAGATGCTTCCCATGGTAAAGTAATTTCCTTTATTGGCTTTATGTAGTCCTATATATGATTGTTAGCTTGATATAGGAGATCAAATTCTAACTAAGTGGGAGATTTTTTAGACATAAAGACACATTATTCAATGATAAATTGATCTACCACTGACTGCATAGCTACTAGTTTGGGCCCCCTCTATTTCAATGTCTTGAATTGCTGAGCGAGTAGTGATTGTACCTATGGTTTGGCATGATAGTATAAGAAGTTACATTTAGCTACACATAGAGATTTTGGATTCTCCTTAGTATTGAACTTCATCTAGCTAGTTTATTTTAGAACATAAGGGGAGTCTAGTTTAGCTAGAATTATATAAGGCTTATGTGCTCTATTGAGAGTAATGAAAACTTTATCATCTTGATGTGCCTTAAGCTAGTTGTGCACTATATTGATAGTCATTTGTATATCATATAATAATTTTTTACTTATTAGTGTAGGGTAGTGTGTTGATACAATATTCATGTCTATGACCTCAAAGTCACCTCATAAAGACAAGTGCGCGACTTTAAATTTGACATCCTCTAATCTACCAATAGGCTCAACTATTCCATAATCAACTAAACTCAGAGTTATTAGGCTATAGCTGAGAGCTACTCATCCAATAGCTTCCCATGTAGATATAGGAATTATATTAACTATTCCACCAAAATTAAAGACAACATTCAGGATCTCATAACCAAAAACCTTAATATCTATCTATGCATGAACATCCTAGGGTTTCTTTATCTAGACATAATAGACTAGTTTTTTCTATTTTTTGTTGACCATTCTATGCACATTCTAAAAGATTATGCAGTAGATTCATGATGTTGTATGATATGTATTCATTGTATAGAGTACTCAAAAGTTTCAAGAGATCCATGAGCACAGTGACAAATCCATCTTATCATCTAATGCATATAATTTGGCTATATATTTATACATTTATTGCTACAAAATTACCATTAGTACTTTTTTGATGTTGAATTTTCTTCAACAACTATAGAACTTTGTGCATAATATTTTTTTTGTAGCTAGATCAAGATATTTATCTTATTTAACTTTTATAATGCCCTGATCTTGAGGCATCTCAAGTAGAGCCAACCCTTTTTCTGCATGTTGTTGTCATGTCACAACATTTAGAAATTTATTTTCTTTAGGCTCCACACTTACATTTCAGATATATTTATCCTTTCTCCACTTCTCTAAAATAGGAAAATATTATGTGTCATACTGATTAGAGACTCTAAAATATGCATAATATAACTATCATTATGGGTTCATCAGATAATTGTGTTGGATAAAATTGTATTCCCCACATAGATAACATTATAAAGGAGGCATTTGATAGTCATTTCCTCTACCACCTTGGTATCCTCCTCTATAATTGCCTTGACCTTCTCCTATATTAGACTGATATGCCCCCTGATATCTTCCTTATTACTACATAGATTTCCAATGTTGATACTATTTATTGTTATCTCCCATATTAAATTATTATTGTGTAACTAGAGGGGTCTAATTCATTTATTATTGATGCATTATGGGTGAGCTTCAAGGTGATGCATATTGGTACTCAGGAGATGGAGGTGTCTAACTCAGTGAAGGAGTCCATCTAGCTAAACCATGAGGTTGATACTATGGTGAACTCAAAATCCATTATCGACCTATTTGGTTTGCACAACTCTTATTATCTTCTAGGCCTAGGTTTGCATGCTTTGTCAAGGACATTTGTTATGCTACAATGGTAAATACATTTTTGGAGATGCCTTCTTTAAGATATTGCAAAGATATGAAATTATTCTCATCATGGTTAGTTGAATTTAAAAAATTAAAATATAGATTCTATGGTTTCTTGATATATTAGTGTAGAAGATGGAATTATGTCATGGCATGCCCTACTACCTAACAAAGTTCATAGAATTCCATCTTGAATTTAGGAAAATAATTTTAATGGCGTCCTTATTTTCCACACTCTATTATATTTAATTTAATCTTATCCACCTTATGATATTGATCCATTTTTTTCATGAAAGCCTATAATGTGTTTTCATTTTAGAATTAGCAATAGGGGATTCTCGATAATCTTCAATCTATTCTACATGCAGTGCAGTAGCTCTAACATCTACTTTTGTCTCATATTGGGATTAGGTAGTGGATAATTAAATATTATTTCATAGTCTTTCAATGAACCATGATGCTTTATCTTTATCTATCAAATTGAATTCTAACTTATTCATTACATTATAAAATCTATGATCATAGTCATAGACTGATTATCCATACTTTTGCCTTATCTCCTTCAGGTCCTATATTATTTGGCTAGTGCATTTCTTAATCTTAAATTATATGATGAGCCAATCCTAAATGTTTTTTAAACATGATTTATAAATATATTTTTTGTATATGAACTCTAGTGCTCTCCCAGCTAGAGCCCCTACTAATTCATAGTTTTCTAAATTTTCATTAGTGGTGCCCTTAACTTATCATTTCATATTGTAAGTTAGTAGGTAATATTTAGGGTGTATAGACCCATCATATATAACTAAGTTTAAGGATAATCCTAACTAATTCAACATATTTATTGGTATGAATGGAGTCTTCTATGTAACTAATATTGGAGGCATCCGTGTTTTGGGTGATCTTGCTTGCATACTACTCTATGCACTAGAAGAATTATCATGCACACTTTGTTTGACTATACTTCCTTGTTGTTGTTAAATTTAAACTAATCCTATGGAATTTAAGGCCTTCCTAATGGATTTTGTGTGAATTTTCATACCCTAATGGTTTACTTGCTCTAAAAATGGTCTTTCCTAATTTTTATCCTCATGCTCACCTAGCTGAAAACTTCTACTAAAATATAAAAGATTAGGTTGTAGGGACACATACACTTCTAATGAATAATTATGTATAGTGAATTCTTCCTTTACTATGATTAAAACTATAATTAACCTGTGACTAATTTCTATTTCTTTTTGTAATTCTTCTTCTGATAATACCCTTTCTTGTGGATGCACACTACTTCTATCTTCTATCTATTCTACTCCCTTCTTCCTCTTTGCACATCTCATCTTCATTTTGTTCTTCATATTCTCATTCTATCTACTAACATCCACCATCATCCTCTTTTTCCATTCTTCATTCATCATCTCACTCATCACATCTATGCACTCATTCATCATCTACTCTAGTTTTATTCCTACTTCTACTCATAGATACTTGTGTATTCTTTTGTTTATTCCATATATTCTATTGTCACATCTCCTATTCTAAATTATATTTTTCTTTTGACTCTTATTTTATTATGTCTCCATTTTAGATTCATGTTCAAGATATACTTACTTATCTATACATCATTCACCATCATGTGAACACATCCCAATACACCCAAAATGACTACTCCATATTGGGTGGGGTAGGTACCATGGCCTTATCCATAACCAAAATATTCAATAAGATAGTTAGTCACTACAAAAATTTTCCTCTAATTCCTCAAACAAAATGATTATGCATAGTTTTGAAGGTTATATATCCTTATACTATAAAATTGATGATATATATATATCATCAATACATATATATATATATATATATATATATTTTTTGATGATATATATATATATATATATATATATATATATATATAGTGGTGGAAATTGAGTAATCTATTGCTCACATCCAATTAGTTTTTAGTTTTAACAATTGATCTATCTTTTCTTTAGTCTGCATAATAGTTTCTTTCATTCTAGGATTGAAATAGTAGTATAACAGTCTTGTCAACCGATTAGTTAGTAATTCAGGTAGCTCATAACATAAAATTTCATATATTTATCCATAGATATACTCTTGAATAATTTCACTTGTGGTAAGACCAATCCTTTTGGATTCTTATTATATGAAGTGGCATACTTTTTGGTCTAAACATGTTTCAATATCTCATTGTCCCGATAACCATCTTAGTATAGTTTCCTCTAGAAGGAGTGTTTTTACACTCACCATACCATTGTTAGCAGAGGTTCCTAATGAAAAGGAAAATGATAAGGACAAGGATGGATAAGTGTTTTTATATTACATAGTATGGTATATAAAAATCATAACTAAAAAATACATGACAAAGCTAAATTACAATGTGATAGATAGGAACTAAGATTAAACTAGATTTTTATTAAGGTATGCAAAGAATTCAAATTAATTTATATAATATTAAGCCAAACATTAAACATGATAATTTAGACAAGAAATAACATAATAAATATTATAGGTAACCATAACCAAAAATTCTATATTGATCTCAACAAAAGGGTCATCATCTTCTTTATACAAACATACATATATATAGTCACTACAATTCCTAACTATCCATATTCTTCTCATACATTAGTGCTAAAGAGAGGAGAATGTTCATCTTATATCCCTTTACAACTCATGAAGGATAGACAAAATACATATAGATGACAATTTCATACATAATACACAAATATTTGAAGAATATCTTGAGCAACTTTACTTATCCATTTTTTTCTCCCAATAAAAGCTTATAGACAACCTATTAAAATTAGTACTCGATTGTCAATAATTATGTAAAATATTATAGCTGATTATTAATATAATATACTAAAATATTATTAAATCCTCATGAAATTCCTTACTTAGAGTTATAAATGACTATAGGGGTTCTTATGTAGTATTTATTGTTTTGATAACATTTATTTAATGCCTACTATGGGTAGCTTAATTTATACATGTGTATATGTATATATAATATGTATTGATGTGTGTCTATAACTCTATTACTTATTATAATTAATTTAGGGACTCTAGAGGAGTAGGAAACTAACTACATGTATACCTAGCTCTCTAAAAAAAATAAAAAAACTTTGAAGGATAATCACAGTGTAGAATCCCTTATCTTTTAGAGATCATCAACATGCTCCATGAATAAGGAAGTCTCAAGGACAAATAAAACCACAGGGAGTTCTTGAATAATGAGATATAAATAAACATTAGTATTGTATTTACATGTCATTTGAGTATTTCCATATGGTTCAAGTTATGATGTACATGTAATTGTATGTATGGATTATACCTATAATTAATATATGGTTAGAATGAGTCTTTGAGAATAGCATGATTGAATTGTTGAAACATATTCACATATAATAATGAATAATTATGTGTAGTACATACCCTAAGTATATTTTTTATAAGTGTTTAGACATATATAACATATAATAATTCATTTTTGTGTGTGCATATGAGTTGTATTCTTTTGAATGCTAGTAGTATGCAGTTTAACCATAAGGTATACCTGAGTGGTATAAACCCATACTCACACAGTTATTATTTATTAGTAAAAGTTAGTTGTTACATGGAAATTTAAAAATAGATAATCGTAATTGTGTTGTGTTCATAAAGAAATAAATATGGTATTAGGGGATTCCATAGAGTATATTGTGTTTGAAATATACTAGTTTTAATGCATGTTATACCTAGGTGGTGCAAATTTGATTATTATCTCTAGATACATTAACACAATTTTTTGGAAGCACAACCACTAATGGCAGGGGGGGTGAATTAGTGTATTAAAAACATACATTAAATTTTAATTATTATTCATGAATAATTCATTCAAACACATAGATCAACCAATACATAAACAAGCATACACAAGAGCATGAAACACAAAGCACATCATATATGTGGGAAACCCTCAAGGGGAAGAAAACATAATTAACGCTAAAAATTAAATTCATTCCTATAATGAAAATATAAAAATTTAATGAAGCATAAACTCCATAAGGAATACCAACCCTTACCTAGTCAAGCACTGACTCAACTAGTCTTTAGCAAACACCAACTTGTAAGGAGGGACCAACCCCCTAGTTGACTCAGCATCAACTCAGCCACCTAGAACATTTTATCACCTTTAGAAACATATGTTTCTCACACAAAAATTATGATCAAATTATTATTATATTCACACACTTATATCTTTCTCAAACAACCTTCTAGTCCTCTTCACTCAACTAGCCTTCTTCTTGACTTGATTAGGTCATATGACCTTGTTATTTAGCTTTAGAATAAATACTAGATCTTCATACCTATTTCACTACACCTATTTAGTGGTAAATTAGACCTTATTGAGCTCTTGAATCTTTTATTTTATTTTCACATCCTTCCAATTCACTAACTCACCCATATATTCTTATTAGGCCTTATTCTTATACTAGTCACTAGATCACTCAAACTCTTGGTCAACCAAGATGTTAATCCATAAAGGTCAATAAAAAACATGTATTAGGACGTGTTAAACATAATAATAAATAAAAAAAATATCACTATATGAATGTATAATATCCCATGGAATACATATAACATCACAACATTCTTGATATATCTCTACTTAGGATATAATGGGTTTAAGAATAACTCTTCACTCAGCTTACTCAAGTCTGTCAAAACACCTTAGAAACTAGTCATGCATACTTGTACCTCCAACACTTGAGCTAAAAATGAACATGAATAATAAAGCATAAAAATGATATAATTATATCTATATAACAGCATAATATTCTTTAAACACTTCTAAAATGGGCATAGTGACTCAGGAACATCAATCTTACTAACACACAAAAATTTGCTAGAAACCCTAAAAACATAGACCTGATGAATGTTGTTTTCAACTATTATAAGGACAATTTAAAGACATAATATGCACATTCATAGTTAATATGTGACCTATATAACATATTACATCATATATATCACAATTTATAGTGGTAACTATTGGTTTTATAGACCAATATATTGACCTTTTCTCTCACAATCCTTACACAACAAGATAAGCCATTTTAGCTTCCATATTTCAACTTATTATATTGAATATCAACCTTATAAAAAAAATTTATAGGTAATATATATATATACAATTAAACATAAAAATTTTCACTATATACATTAAATCATGATATAACATCTCAAACTCATCACTCCATCTTGCATACCCAGATCTACTAGTTACCCTTAAATACTAGTCATGATGACTATGACTTTCAAAAGCTATGTGGACACTTATAGGAATTATTGATGAATTTTCATGATATTATGAGATAATTAAGTAATTATAATATATATATATATATATATATATATATATATATATATATATATATATATATATATATATATATATATATATATATATATATACCATGTTCAAGTGACAACATTGGTCTTTCAGACCAATCTCACAATCTTACCTAATCACTATCCTATCTGCACAAGAGAGGTCAACTTATGAACAACTTTATCAACATATCCAATGATAATAAAAACATATAAACAACATGAATGTGTAATATAGGTATTTAAAAAAAACCCAATATAATTTGATCCATTACTAATCACTTAAAACTCATCCCTAATCTCATTCCCACTTTTACTTGGTTTTCTCCGTGTCTTCCTCACTAGGTATTTTTAGCAATAAGTCAAATTACATGACTGAATTAAGAATTTTAAAGTCTAGAACCTAATTATAAACCATCATGGGCATGAAATAAAAGTATCAAAATTTTTCCTTTGATGATTTTCATTTATTGACTTGGCCAACTCTATCTACTATACCAACTTTATGAGAAATAAACACTTTTTTGTGGGGTCCACTCACTTAATTAACAAAAAAATGCCACATAGAGGTAATTTTAAGAGTAAAATACATGATAAAAAGATAAAAATAGGTCATACAAATCATTATAATCAATTTATAGAGATATATTCCATATTGGGTCACTATGAGGGTTTTAGGAGGGTTTTAGATTGGTTTTCATTCCTAATGTTTGTTCATTAAAATATACCCCTAAAACCAACTCATAATGATTATAAATCATTTTTATCACCATTTTTCATCTCTCTCAAAGAGCTCATCTTCCTGTGAAATAATCACATATGCCAATAAACATAAAAAAGTGTCTCTCAGGCTTGAAAACCTTTACTCTACATACTCTAAAGACCTCAAAATAATATTTCACACTTTTTTATTCAAAAAATTACCTCATAATTAGAAAACACATTTGAAACAACATGTTATACCTCAAACCTTTTTCACATGAGCTCACAAGCCCTTAAACCTAATCGAGATGCCTCATCATGCCACCTAGGGTCTTAAGACTAGGTCTATGAGAAGACCACTAATGAAGAACATACCCCTTTGGCTCACTTCAAGAGTCACATGACTAACTATAAACCTTTATCAAATTTTATAGCACTCTTTTTCACAACTCAAAGCCCATATATATTTATATCATCATCATGATGCTACTACAAGCCATATCAATGCTCAAGAACTAGTCCATCAAATAGACCTACTAGGCACCATACCACTTTGAGATCTTCAAGAAACCTTCTATAGCTCATAAATAATCTCTAAACATCTAAGATAGACTCCAAAACATCTCCCATCATTCTCCTTTGACCAAGACCTCTCAAACCATATAGGTCTCTTTCCAAGACTAAACTAGCCTTCTTGATCACATAATACATGAATACAAAAGACATTGGTTATCTTCAAATTCTCTCTCTCTAAACTCATGAATTCCTAAATACCTTATTGAAACTATATATTCACTATAAAAATAATTCTCATTCCAAACAAACTCATACCATGCTTAACCACTGCTACACATATTATCAATAAAGACTTGCTTCTTATGGACTTGGCCAACAATGAACTTACCACAACAAGCACTTCAACATAATCAACAAAATATTTTTGATTATATCTCATGAAATACAAAGAAACATTGCTCATAAGCCTATCATATCATAACATTGGGCCAATACCTTATGAAAAACTCAAGGACCTAATAGACCATGTTTAATCCATCATGATCACTTACCATACATATTCAGAAGAGAACCTTTGGGATATCAATGAAACTCAATTACATTTGACATCAATGACAACATCAATGCCTCAACACATCAACATGAACATACCTAAACAATCTCCCCCTTTGTCATTGATGGTAAACATTCTTGAAAAATAGATCATTCTCATCTCCTCAAGCCAAATCTCCCTCAAATTGATCTTACTCCCACTCTAAAATTTCTCCCCCTTTGACATTAATGACAAAGGGTCATCTCTGACAATACTACCATCTAATCCTTGGACCTAAAACATGATTATCTCCCCCAAAAAAATCAATCTTTCTCTGATCAACCAAACATGAAATCAACTAATAGAAGTACTCAACCATGATCCCCTTAAGCTTATACATACCTCAAACACATGAACATCACTCTCCTTGATTGATATTTTAAAACAACTAAATAAAGAACTCCCACTTTGACAAAGCATCTTTTCATTAATTATAACCATCTTAAATAACCATAAACTCAACACACATGAATAAAGAAACTTATGAATCTTCCTAGACACATAATATACCTAACACCAAGCATACCATTTTTAGATGAACTCAAGACACACTACATCTCACCTTGTCCTTGACATGACTGAAGAATCTTCCCTTGTCTTCATAACTTGAGCTCATATAATGAGTCATTTGGACTCTCAAAATAATACCAATATCTTAACATAGAGATACAGAGCTTAACTACCAATTATTAAACACCAATAGTCTAAAACAAAAAATAACTTCTTACCTTTTAACAACACCACTAAATTTTTTAACAAACTTTAAATGGTCTTCTTAATCTCATTGGTTTTACAGACCAATATATAACTCATATGCCTTATTAGAACTCATGATCAATCTAAATCCTTCCTTTGGGTTTATTTACCTTAATGCATATATGCTTAACATTCATATAAACATAAATAAGTATACATGATCATACCTTAATACATCATGAAGCCATATCATCTACTGACATAAGGATGTATAATATCCATCTTCCATTCCTTACTCAAACATTCATCATGACCTCAATCTTATTACCAACATCCAATATGTTTTTGTCTTTGTATACCTTGTTGTCACTATACACCTACTTTAAGAATATAAATGTGACTGGTTTGATTATGTCATCATACAGATACTTTGTAACCCATCTTTTGCAATCTCACCTCTAATAGACTATTATTTGAACCTTGGCCATGAATATAAATAAAGAACATAAAGCTCCCCCTACATTGATGCTTTCTCTCAAAAACATTTTATTACCAACCAAATTCAATAACTTTACACTTTGTACCACATATATCTTCTCAAGATGAATCTTTTTTATTGTAATCTCATACATCTAGAGATCAAGGAGTATCTTCAATGCTTCATATAGATGCACAACCATCCTCAAATATCTATCTTTCACTAATTTTGAAAGATTCTATACTAGAATCTTAAGCCCATACAATGAAACACAACTTATCATATACCTGGGATTACTTACTTCACCAAGAAACCTATACATATCTTCTTACAAGGCCTAGAACAAGGTTTTACAAGACACCTTGATACTTTGACCTATTACATCCATGTTATGACCTTAACTTAGCATTAATCAAGTATATATGAGACACTTGGTCCTATAACTTTCTCTCAACATGTCTTCAATGTCCTTCAAGACTTGACTATCAACTTAGGCTTGAATTTAGACTTGGATTTTATATAGTCCTTTTGAGATGGAAAATAACACTTTTAACATTCTTTCAAATATGAATTATGTCCTATAGTAACACATAACTCAACTTTGTCTATGAGTTGATCATGACTCATCTTTTCATCCTTCTTCTACTTAGTCAACTGTATGAATACCATTATTCTTTGGTAAACCATCATTACAATCATGATAAACACTGCCATAATCATACTTCAAGCTTATACTTCTTAGGATCACCTTTAGGTTATTATACCTATTTTAAAGGACCAGATCTAATACCAAATTTTGGAATGAAAAATATATGGGGGGGGGGTGAATTAATTTATTCAAAACATACATTCAATTTCACTTATTATTTATGAAGCATTCATTCAAACACATACATCAACCAATACATAAATAATCATACACAAGATCATGAAGCATAAAGAACATCATATATATGGGTAAACCTCAAGGTAAAGAAAACCAACTAAACCTAAAAATGGAATATATTAATATAATGACAATATCAAAATTTAGTGAATGACTAACTCCACAAGCACCAACCCCTACCTAGTCAAACACCTACTCAGCTAGTCTTTAACAAGCATCAACTTGTGATAAGGCACCAACCCCCTTGATGATTGAATACAAACTCATCCACATAGAAAATTTAATCACATTAATAAAAATATGTTTATCAAAAAATAGATGATGATAAACTTCTTCTAATCTTTACACACTTTTATCTTTCTCAAACAACCTTCTAGGCCTCTTCTCTCAACTAACCCTCTTCTTGACTTGATTAGGTCATATGACCTTGATAGTTAGCTTTAGAGAAAATAATAGATCTTCATACCTATTTATATACACCTATTTCATGGTTAACTAGACCTTCTTGAGCTCTTTAATATTTTATTTTATTTACTTATCCTTTCAATTCATTAACTCACCCAAATAGGCTTATTACGCCTTATTCCTATAACAGTCACTAGATCACTCACACTCTTGGTCAGACAAGATGTTAATCCATTAGGGTTAATAAAAAAACATGTATTAAGATAATTTAAACATAGTAATCAATCAAAATAAGATAAATATTAGTTTATCCAAACACATTTAGAACTCATTCTTCTTCTAGGCCTAAAAGAGACCTAATGCATTAGGTTTATCCTCTCCATAGAATAACTTGAATCTCTATAAACCATATGGTCCTCAATAATGAAATAAAACATTTAAAACACTTATATTGAAACCTAAACCAACCTAATCTATGCTCAATATGTCATAAATCCTTCACTCACACCTTGAAATCAAAATTAGGCCTTAAAGACCTATTAGGCCCAATTACCTCAAAAACACTATCTTGACAAATGAAGATCATACAAACTATATAAAAACATTATATGCAAAATAAAAATATGGGTGGAAAATTCAAGACCTCAGGGTCATAAAAAATTCCATTAGACAACTTATACTAGGCTTTGAATACTTAATAACACCCTATCAAAAAGCTAACTCAGAACTCCTAATTTATTCAAAACTTAGTCATTAAAAATTTGAACTTAAACATTAGTATAGGCACTTTACAAAAATCCAAATGAATGTATAAGATATCATGAAATATATATAGCATACCACATGTTTTTTATATCTATGATCAAGGTATAATGCTTTAGGAACAAGTATTCACTTAGCTTACTCAAGTCTGTCAAAACACCTTAAAAACCAGTCATGCATACTTGGACCTCCAAAACTTGAGATAACACTTAATATGAATAATAAATAATAAAAATGATATATATATATATATAAAATCATAATATTATTTAAACACTTCCAAACTGGGCATAATGATATAGGTACATAAATCTTACTAACACAGAAAATTGTTAAAAACCCTAAAAACATAGTCCTGATGAATATTATTTTAAACTCTTATAAAGAAACTTTTAAGACAAATTATTCAAATTAATAGTTCCTATGTGACCTATATAAAATATTCCATTAGATATATCACAAGCTATAGTTGCAACTATTGGTCTTACAAACCAATCTATTGAAATATTCTCTCACAGTCCTTACATAGCCAGACAAGCCATTTTGGCTTCTATATATGAAATTATTATAATAAATATCAACATTATATAAATAATTTATAGGTAATATATATCCAAAAAACATAAAAATGTGCAATAAATTCGTTAAATCATGATATAACATCTCAAACTCATCACTCCATCTTGAATACCTAGATCTACCAATTACCCTTAAATACCAGTCATGATGACTATGACATTCAGCACCTGTGTGGAAAATTATAGGAAATATTCATGAATTTTTATGATATTATGAGATCATTAGGTAATTATAATATATATAAATACCATGGTCAATTGACAACATTAGTCTTTTAGACCAATCTCACAATCTTACCTAATCATTGTCTTATCTACACAAGAGACATCAACTTATGAGCAAATTTTTCAACATACCCACTGATAATAAAAAATATAAATAAAATTAATGTGTATTATAGGTATTTAAAAATAACCTAATTCAATTGGATCCATTCTTAATCCTTGAGAACTCATCCCTAATCTCATTCCCACTTATGTCTGGGCTTTTCATTATCTTCCTCACTAGGCATTTTTAGCGATAGGTCAACTTCCATGATCATTTTATAATTTTTGAAGTATATAACCTGATAAAAAACCATAATTTACATGAAATAAAATTCTCAAATTTTATCCTCCAATGATTCTAATTCATTGACTTGGTCAACTCTTTCTGCTATACCAATTTTTTGAGAAACAAGCACTTTTCTATGGGGTCCACTCACTCACTTGAAAAACTAATACCACTTGGAGGTACTTGGAAGAGTTAAATCCATTATAAAAACATAAAAAATAGGTCATCAAAACCATTATAATAAATTTACATCAATATCTTCCATAGCAGGTCACTATGAGGGCTTTAGACTAGTTCCCATTCTTGACATTTGTTCATAAAGATATACAAATAAAACCAAATCCTAATGCTTAGAAATAATTTATAGGAAAATTTTAAATCTTTCCAAAATATCTCATCTTCCCATGAATAGTCACACATTCTAACAAGCATAAAAAAGTGTCTCTCAGGAATGGAAACCTTTACTCTGCATACTCTAATGAACTCAAAATAGTATTTCATGATTTATTATTCAAACCATAACCTCATAATTTAACCAAAAAATTGAAAAAACATGTTGTACCTCAAACCATGCTCACATGAGATCACAAGCCTCCAAATCTAGTCAAGATTCTTCATCATGCCGCCTAGGGTCTTGAGATTGTTACCATGAGATGACCACTAAAGAAGAACAAACCCCTTTTGTTAACTTAAAGAGTCACATGAATAAATATACACATTTTTCACATTATCTAATACTATATTTCATAACTTTAAGTCCATATATATTCATATCATCATCATCATCATGCCACTGCAATCCATATCTATGCTCAAGAACTAGTCCATCAAATAGACCTACTAGGCACCATGCCAATTTGAGATATTTAAGACACATTTTTTAGATTATAAATCATATAAAAACATATAACATAGAATCAAAAACATATCACATCATTATAATTTGACCAAGACTTCTCAAACCATATAGGTCTCTTGCCAAGACTGAACTAGCCTTCTGTATCACATAAGACATGAAGACAAAAGACATTGGTTGTCTTCAAATTATCTCTATCTGATATAATTAAGCCTTTATTACCTTCCTAACATTTTATATGAACTCTAAAACTCATTCTAATGCCAAAAAACCTCATACCATACTCAACCACTACCACACATCTTATCCACAAAGACTTGTTTCTTATGAACTTGGTCAACAATGACCTTATCACAACAAACACTTCAAAATAATCAACACCCTATTTCTGATGATCTATTATATAAATACAAAACAAAACTACTCATAAGGCTATCATATCATAACATTATGCCAAGACCTTATGCATAAATCAAAGACCTACTAGACCATGCTTAAGCCATCAAGATCACTTACCATGCATCTTCATAAGAGCACCTATGGGATATCAATGACACTTAGTTACCTTTGACATCAATGAAAACATAAATGCCTCAACACATCAATAGGAACATACCTTAACATGTTTATTATACTATGTGAATACATGTTGATTATTTATATGAATGGTATGATAGTCAGTAAGGCTTTATGCATGCATACAACCCCTGAGATTTTAATGATTTGATATGATAGAATATTATTATGTTTCAAGGGAACTATGACTTGTTTTTTCATATCTAGTTACTTATATATAAGTTTATATTTTCCATAGACTTATAACTACTTTATTAGACTAATTGTGGTACTTAGTAGTTATGCTTAAAAACACTAGACTATGGTACTATGGCTTATCATATAATGTATAATGTTTATAAATTATTTATGTTATTAGAACCTATAGTTAATTATGTATTTTACCCAGATGGTATTAACTATAGTCTTTATTTCTAGTATGGGATAGAAAATAATGTAATATTCTTTCATACGTTTGACAAAATAATTGTATGCTTTGATTACTCCTATGTTTAGCATGTTATATGATATGATTTCTAGTAGGTTGTAAGTTATATGAATCTTGAGGTTAAATTATGTTTTACTAATCTCACATTACTAAAAATAAGTAAGGAGTGGGATGGACTTCACTAAATTACTAGCATCACAATGCCAAATGAAGGCAATCCAATCAAGTGGTGTGTATAAATTTTGATTGATCTATAAATCAATATTATTTATTATTCTTATAACTTTAGATAAAGTATTTTTAGTGAGAAATTATCATTTCATGAGTATGGTTTACATTTTTGTGCAATATCTTGCAATAAAATGGGTTTTCCAATGATACACTCCATGTTTAGTTATAAAAATCATATATCACATGGGTAATTTCCTGTCTCTCTAGATTTCTATGCAATTAATATCTTCTCATCCATGAATGGAGGAACATTACTTTATGGGATTAGTGTTTAGGATTATTGGTCCATGGTTGGTGTGGAAAATCACTTAGATGATGCTTTCCCTCTACATAGTAGTACTACTTATCAAGATGACACTTGAGATTGCCATAGATACTTGAGTTTAGGAACTATGCTCTAGGGAGCCATATATATACATTGTATTATATTATATTTATTTTGGAAACATTATCATGAAGTGTTTTAATTAACTATTTACTGAGGGTTGATAGCGGTGATTGTGTATTAAATCAACAGTGGCTGGCTATTTATAATTACTTTCTATATTTCTATCATGATGTGTTGAGAGTCAAGATGTATGACATGGTATACTTGTTTTATAGCTCTTTCTTATAGTATTTTTTATGATCACTACTTATAATCTCATGGTGTAACCTATTATTAGAATATGTGTTATTTGAAAAAAAAGTCACATTTTCCTATGTCCAACCCAATGGGGTTATTACACTAAATATGAACCATTTTAGGCATAGTGAAAATAAGTGTCAATCAAAGTTAATACAAGATGTATTTACTTGAATAAAATGGAATACATTTATTTTTATTATGCCTATAATGTTTCACATTTAGAGTGGGTGGTCACCCAATCTAAAAAATTTCATAGGTTAAATTCATTTTGAATGTGAATCTTGAATATACCTAAGCATGTAAAAAATACTTGAATATGATTGAGAATATGGAAAGATAATAGAGGTTATAATAAAATTATCTTTAAAAAAATCATAACCATAGTGGTAACTCACCACATGATACAAGTGTCAATATAACCATGCAAAAGAGCCTTACACACTTGAATTTAGGCTAGAAAACTATATTTTTCATGTATTGTAAAGGGCATTCTTGAGGCCAAAATGGGTGGTAGATATCTTAGCCATGCATGATGGGATGATAAGAACCTATTATTGGACATTATCTACCACCCTAAATGTGTTATAAGTACCCTTTCCTTCCATGAATCACCATAAGTGGATTTATCCAACTAATGCTTAAACTTTGACAACATTTATTGTTAGTGTTTCTACACTTCTAAACAATGGAATAAATATATAATGATAAGAGAATAAATGGACAAGATAAGTGTAGTATAGATGGAGAAGAAAACATTTATGAAGTGAAACAAAAGATCTAAAACCACCAAAACATTCTATTGCCAAGGGAAACGTGATAATTACAATCTTTCACTACTTAAAAGGGCCAAAGAAAAGTCTCTAAAATAAAGGTAATAACTCTATAGAGAAGGAGATAAAAAAATATCACTTCATGATTACATTGGTGAATTTAATTTGAATCCAAAATGAGGAAAATATTTCAATAGAGGCAAAAGCATCAAACAAGAATGAAAAGCATCTGAAAAGAAAGAACATCACAAAGGAGGAGGTATAACATAACCACTTCATCAAACTTGCACAAGTAAAATATATAAGGGTATCCAAATAAGGTATGCAAGAAATGAGTATTCCATTTTTTATTTCAATTGTAATTATCATATAAATGTATTATGTCTATAAATTCAATGAATACAAAATGTGAATATGAAGTCCCAAGTGATATTAATTCAATGTACCAAGGGTATCCACATTTGAATAGTGATAAATGGTGTAGCCTAATCATGAGAGGAACTTCACAAAAATATGAATCTATCTCAAACAATTTACTATTTTATCCCATATATTTTTAATTGTAACATATATTGAAAGATTGTAAGTTATTTTTAATAAATTACATGAAGGAAATATTAAAGATGATCATATTTAAATATGGCCACACAACCATAAAATTTAGTTTTGAAATAATAATGTGAGCCAAATTATACATGGAAAGATGATCACCAAAAATTGTGAACATATGTATGTATCCAAAATATCCATGAATGCATACAAAATAAAAACATAATAAAATTTCAAGTGCATGCCAATAATGCATATATTTCCATATAGGCATACACAAAATTACATCATTTAACAACATAATAGAATGTCAATTGAATGTCATATATGCATAAAATACCAAAAATATGTACATTGACATATAAGAATATAAGCAAGTACATCATATAAGATATATTACTCATCAAATAATCTCCCTCTCTTTTACTTCCTCAAAGAAGACTCTCTATAGGATTCCCTACTCATAGATGGAGATCCCTCATATGCCTTGGATTACTCCAAGGTTTGACTACAAGTCTTTCTATGTTCATAACTCACCTATAGCAGAACCTGTTTACATACAAATATTATTATAAATTTACATACTATACATGTAAAAAAGTTTATAAATTAATTTTAAACCAAAATACACAAATAATTTAAACACACACTTACTATAATCTAATGGCCATGCTTAATCTATGTTTAATGCTCAACAGGGTCAGTGACAGGGCAAGGTGCATGAATATGCATGTGAAAAGAGGAAAAAACACAAGGTTCCATGATAATAATTTGAATGACACTATTATATATCATCAAACAAACCTACATAAATAATATATTAATAAAAGTTATATTTAATCAACTATCTAGTAAAATTATTAAAATAAATCTATATTTATAATTTAAAACTATAAGTTAAATTTGTACTTTGGTGAGTGCTTACACAAATGACATTACAACAACAATATTGTGTTTGTCTCAACTTATAAAGATGGAGGAGTCTCCTCTGTGGTCATAAACTAAACAAACAACCTCACTTAGATTTATAGAAAATATTAAAGATATATGGAAAATTTATCTCCTTTATTAAACCTATAATTAGTTAAAATGAAATTTAAAACTCTTTTATCTCTATAGAAATTAGAATCCAGTAAGCAATTTAGCTAAAAAATCATTCATTGTGATGTAATACCTAATTGTTATATGAATTTACTTGCATAATCAAATTTAAATGATGTTATTTGAGGAATTGAGATAATAATTTTCCCTAACCACTTCAATTCAAATCTTATACTAAATTTTTTATTACTCTTAACCTCTGAAACTCTACTCACTTTCTTGATTTATTTCTTATCCTATATAAATGCATTGTGCACTTTTATGGTTAAAAAATTCTATATCTAAAGTTAGGACCCTAGTGGCATGGAATTAGACACACAAAGAGAATAAAATTTTGAAAAAGAGAAGCACAAAATCAGGTGAATATTTAGTCAAAGGGACCTAAGAATAAAATAGAACAAGAGCATGTAATTTAATAGCAGTGTACTTGAATTTTGAGATCCTCAATAGAAAAATTTAATCTATTGCATAGTAATTCATGATTCACACAATATAAATAACTTAAGGATACCATTTTTGACGAAATTTTTCTCCTCCTCATTCCATTTTGGGGAACTTGCAAAATGCTTCGTTCGAAATGCTGGTCTGCTTTGAAAATTTGATTCCTTCCATTGACAACCCTGTAACCTCAGCAAGAAAATCCTCAGTTAAATTTACGGTTATACCATGCAGGGTGACCCTGTTGTCGGACCAATTTTTGAAGAAGGCCGTCGTGATGTGCGGTTTAAAGCCGTGGAGTCTTTCCATGTAGCTAGCTATGGGCGTTGTTGTTTTTTTTGTTTTTTGCTCTTTGTTAAAGGGTTTCGGGGCCCCTTCAAAACCTGCTTTTACCTCTAATCTAAAACTTAAGGATACCATTTTATCTGTACATATTACAACACATCTCACACATATAATTTGCATTCACATCACTATCATTTAAATTTTAATTTGAACATGCATGATTGTTAGTCAAGACTAAAATTATATATAAATAAAAATATGTACATAGAGTTTAATAATAATAAAAAATTACCTCTATGTATGTGAACATTAACCTAGAGACATCAAAAAATGTAGTAGTAGATGGCCCAAAAACTATCTATGCATATTTGAACATCAGCTAGCCTAAAAATATAGTAGTGGAACATTAATATGATGGAAATGTCTCCTCCTAAAACATACAAAATTACATATATATTATTTAATTTAAATTTAAAATAATCATTAGCTTGTAAATAAAAATATAACTAAAATTCAACATGTTAAATATAAAATATACTTGTATATGTTTAGTGATCGACATGTAGACACCAAATGTATATACCAAAAATTCATCACTCAAAAGTATATCTTATAATCCCTTAGAAGCACCACCATCATCATACAAAGGTCAAGTGCATATATCACCATAACATCAGCAATAATGAGGTTAGGTATGCACACTAGGTGGATTATATCTAGCATCTATATTAGAAAGCCTACTCATATGTTGAACAAGTGTGTTAGTAAGCACACTAAGTGCATGAAAAGTGTCAATATAAACAATATCCTTAATTATAGAGGGGATATTAGATTGAAGTGGATTTTGGTTAGGGACCCTTGTAGGCTCATTAGGTGCACAACATGCACCTGATCTATCCTATATAGAGACTTTCCCTTTGACCTAAAACTCTGAGTAGTTAAAATAGTTAGGAATCTCATTGAGGACAAACCTAGAATAGAGTATCCTCAAATATTTTAATGGGACCTCATGGTTGTTACATAGTAGCTAATCAAATACCATCCACCATTCATACTATTTTTTCTAATCAAAATTTTCTAGCATTGATGGATCAAAAAACATTTTATGGATTGTGGAAAGGGTCCATTAGTTGTTGGGTTGATGAATATGGCACAACTTAGGTATTTTAATATTTGTTTGTCCTTATCTCACATGCCAATAATGTTTTAGCATAATAATCCCTACATATATCCCTATATAGTTCCCATATATCAATTTTACTTGTTATCAAGTCAACTTGACCTAATATTGACTCTAGGGTATTGACCAATAGGTATAGTGGGTGTTGGTTACAGTGAGCTCCCTCATTCTCCTAGTTTTTTGTTTAATTTAGATTTTATTTTCCAATATGTGTGTAGCCAATTCCTCCTAACTTATTGGGGGGTCCCATGGAAATATAAGAGGTATAAGAGGGTTAGGAGATTTAGGTGAAGGATTAGTAGGTTTAGGATGAGGGTTAGGAGGAGGGTTAATAGGTTGTTATATTGTAACTAAATAGGATGTTTAAAAAAAAGGTTTAATAATTAAAAAATTAATTTTTTTCTTTCTAAAATATAACATTAATACATTTGGTTTTTTATTGCTTACCTCCCATCTATAATGACATTGTCGATTCATTGAGGCAGTGGGTGATCATAACATGTTTTATCCACCTTCAAGCACAACACAAATGCAATTTAGCATAGAGAAGGATAGAAAAAATAGAAAAATGAGTGAGAATGAACATGGTTGTAGGTTTGGGCCTTTTTATGTTTTGTTTCATGTTAATATAATGTGTATGCATTATAACGTGTATGAATTATGCATAGTTAACATAATATGTACACATTATAATGTGTATGTAGTATAAACACTATACATAATATGTATGCATTACAAAATATACATATTATAATGTGCATGCATTGTGGTTCAATGTTATCGAGCCTGAGTTTTAATAAGGTATATGCATTATAAACATTATTCATACACAAAATTTCTATAACACATATGTGGTAGGGTAAAATCCATAGAATTATCCCCAAACTACATGTGCTTACCCATAGTGTCCTTGGATAGGGTTATGAGGGATATGGATAGGTGTCCTATTACATGAGCTTCTATGAGGAGGTAATACCACAACTTAGTGATCACCTTCCTTTATAGAGTACTCGATGAGGATGTAATCATCATGGAGGCCAGTCTAGCCAATGGATTCTAATATATCTATGGGATAAGGATCACAAAATCTCATTAGTCCTCTGAAGAGTATACCACAGTGATATGATCCAATCCCATCTATAGATGACCCAATTGAGGGTTAGGGGGAGACATGAGATGATATGATGTATACATATTTTTTAGATGTATTATTGTATTGATGTATTATGACACATTTTATATATATATATATATATATAATTCTAGGAAATATTCAACTTGGGTATATTCATTATGATATTAGAATATTATTATCAGGAGTGAAATGAAGTAACATATTATGATGAAAACCTCTATAAAGTACTTTTAATTTTTATCAATATAGTATTATTTTGAAAATATTCTACAAATTGATTATTACATAAATGAACTTGGTTCATTGTAGCTTCATGATGAAAGTTTCAAAATGAAACAAATCTATTGCCAAACTAAACTAATATGTGGGAGATTATAAAAATATAAGTTTTGATATCCACATCATTATGTTCTATTTTTCACATTAGTGCTTCCCAATCATAAAATCATTGTATTGTCAATATTCAGCTTGTAAGTATTTTTAGACCCAACATGTAGCTATCACCTTCAATCCAAATTGAATTTTTTAATCAAATAACATATAACCATACTAAATTTTTGTAAAATTTAATACAAGGATGATTAAATAATTAAATATAAATTTTGAGTCCTTGTTATTCAAGGATGAGTTCATTGTAGTTAGCAAGTTTTGTTTCGAGTGATTTAGATGATTTCAATAAATTGAATATATCAGATATTTTATGCTTTCACAATACATACAAATAGTTTATAGTTTTTTTTAACAACACATTTATTCAACAAAAATATAATATTTAAAATGAATATAATGAATTAAAATATAAAATAATAGTTAGCTAACCTTAAACATTCAAAATTATCTTATATTCCTCTTATGTTTCCACAATAATTCAACAATTGGTTTTAAATTTTTTTTACAACACTTACAGAGGATGGTATAATAATAGATGCTATTGTATCCCCATTCTTGAATATTTTTATTATGTTGATATTTATAACTAACAATCCTATTTTATGAAATTATTGTCATTAAATTTATGGCTGGTCTTTTTTTTAACATCTAATTTTATTTCATTATTTTATATCCTTGAAAAACATATTTTATGTATTTGTTTCTATTAAATTTTTACAAGAAAATATTTTTGAAAGCAAGAATTTAATCATGTTATCCTATTTTTCCAATAATCTTAGTTTGTACATTTTTTATCGTCAATTATATGCAAGCAATCATATTGTAATTTTTTTTCTAAGAACTTGTTTTCATTACATATTGCATCCCCATTCCATTCCATATTTAATATGTTGATTATTTTCATCAAAAGACCTATTTTATGTAGTTATTGTCATATGTTTATGTGATCCATCATTATTTTAAACAACCAATTTTTACAATCACTTGAAAACTACACACTAATATTAATCGGGGTGCTAAAAAATCCTGAGTCTATATTCTCTTTAAGGCTATTATAGGCACTCCAACATAAATTCAAAATATTTTAAATAATGATTTTTATTAAAACATAATCTATCTATGTAAGATTTGATTATGTTTATATTTATGATATGTTTTAGTTACAAGTCCATACACATTATCTATAGGGAAAATTTGATTAAATAACTATCAAATTTAGCCTTTATTTGAATAAATAATATCACTAGATAATTTATAGTGGGCCTCTACCCATTCCAAAAATTTTCAATAGATAATTTTGGAAGAATATTATTATAGATTACTTTAGTTTATTGCTTCCTAATGACAAGATAAAAATAATATTGAAGGAATGGAAATGAAATCACATTTCAAAATTCACTTTGAAAGACGAGCAAACATTATATTATAAATCCAAAATGAATATTCACTTCACATTCCTAAGAAGACCTTTCTTATTCCTATGAGAATGGAAAAATAACGTATTTAATTAGATAAAATCTATCTAAAGAGATAAAAGACACCTAGGAATAAATACCAACTATATGAAAATATTGTTACATCCCCCTTAATATGTAGGGGTCCTTGTTAGACCAAACATTCCTTTGAAATTTTCAAAATTTTCTCATCTAAGTTGTTAAAGGTACAATAATTGAGAGGGGCGTGGGTGAATCAGTGAGCCTAGATATTTTAATTTAAATTACAATCCTTTCAAACTGTTAAACAATAAACATATATAAACTTGATCAAGTAACATTAACAATAGAGTTCATTCATTTAATACATACACAAGATCAAACACACAACACATAGTTCTTATGGGAAACCCTCATGGAGAATAAAACCCACTCTCAAGGATATAAAACACGTAATAATTATCCTATAAGATATTACAAACAAGATACTGATCAAGTCCTTCCAACCAAGATTTAATGAAACATCAATTCAAAAGGAGCACCTACCCCTAAGATGATCAAGTCTTTCTGAACAACCTTGGTCAAGTCCTTCTAACCTAAGGCCTTTAGTGAAATACCAATTTCTCAAAAAAAAACTAATTATAATGAAGATAAATTCCTTCTAACCTCTTATGAAATGAACACCTTCACCTTAGAAATGATGTCTTCAACATTTGATGATGGATCTCTAATTTTCTATCTCTTGTACAAAATCCCTCTCTATATCATATAGGCCTCTCACATATGTATGCCACAATATATCTCTTTATTCACTCAAAATACAATCATACCTCTTTTCAAATATTTAACCTTCAAGCCTAGATGATCATTATCCTCTCTTCTTTTATTAAATGCATACTCCTCTCACACAAGCCAATAAACCATATCCTTTGGTTTCACTATATATTGAGTCTTCATGATATATAACTTCTTGGTCATCCATTAGACTAGAATTAACCCTTAAGGCTTATCTCACAATAAGACAAATCTCAATACAATCCTCATAGTTCAGTCACAACATCTATGGGTCACCCTTAAGTAATTTCACTCTTAAATTAGGTCCTTGTAACTCTTATAGGTTTCATGGAAACCTATTCACCCATTTAGAATTTCATCAAGAAAAAAAAGAACATATGACCACTTCCAAATGCATAACTAGACTCCATATGACCCCTTATACTTCTTCAAATGATCATAGTCAACTCTAATCACCTTTGCATATGATCAATCTACTCAAATATTGACTTGGTGCACAAGAATATCATTAACAAACACATAGTCAACTTATAAGCATTTATTCATATAAAATATTGATTATTCAAACCTAAAAAGACCATAAAAATCATCCAAAAGGAGTGAAAAATAATTTATAATAGATATGACATCATAAAAAATCCAAACATCATCAAAACAAGCATAAATATCCTTCTTGGGTTACTTGCAGAATAAACATGAAAACATAGTCAAATTTTAACCTTCATAACTTCATTTTTACACACTTTAAGACCTTAAAATATATATTTATAGATTAACCTTAATTTCCTCTAAAAAATTTATTTTTATATCACCTTTTAATTCATTCTAGATCAAATGTTATGGACAAATTATAGATCTTTGGTTTTCCCTTTGCAAAAGTCAAATATTCAAATGCCAACGGTCATAGTTAAACCTCAAAAAACTTATCCTCATATCATATCTTCACATATTATATTAAAGAAGAACCATCAATATTAATTGAATTATATTGACCTTTACCTTTTTTCACTCATCATTGGATCGTCATCTTGACTATCTAACTTAATGTGCTCTATCAATCTCCTCTACATAGCTCAGTCTTTATCTATGTTAAGCATTAAACACCTTGAAATAATCTCACTCAATATGCACCATTGATATATATATATATATATATATATATATATATATATATATATATATATATATATATATATCTTATAATAATCTTGATCTTTACCACTTCTCAACATTAAACTTTGAAGACTTGTCTGCATCTTACTACTTCATGACACCTTGGAAGAAACACACTACGTTAATCCTTTTTTAAGGAGCTCAATATTTAAATTCGTTAACTAGAAAATATTTTGACTCATTTGAATAAAAATGTATCATAAATACTCATTATATTATCACCCTTGATAAATTATATCTCCATCTGGTCCTGATTTTTAACATCAAGCAAAATAGACTAAGTATGGGAACCATTGCAATCTACCTAGAAGGCCAACTTTCAACCTTAATAACTTCTACTATGTTGAGTCACATGATTTGAAACTTATAAAATATGATATAATAACATAGGATAATCCAACCATGTATAAATATGATCATATAACCCTCATGTATGAAAGATATAATTACATTAATCTTCTCACTTAGAGTTTTTTGCCATAGAGCCAACTATGTCAAAAACTGCCTGGGAGGCCAACTTTGAACATGCATATCTTTTGTTGTGCTTCATCACATGGCATGAAATTTATCACATAGAAAATAGGAAAAAAAAAAAAACACATATAACCATTTAATCTTTAGACCTCCTTTAATTTGAATTTTAACATCATCAATGTGCTTACTCAGCTCTTGATTGAGCCCCTTTAAAAATTTGGCTAAGTATGCAAACTTAGTGAATTCTATCTAAGAAGTCAAATTTTCATCTACATATATTTTTTTGAGATTCATCACAAGAATTAATACTTATAACATAAATAATTTAGACTAATTTAATCACAATAATATGACCAACTCCCCTTGACTCATCTACACATGTGAATTACAACACCATCAATCTACTCACTTAGATTTCTCTACCACTGGACCAAAATGTCTAGATGAAAACTATGAACTAAAAAATGAATTAAAATCATGAAAATAAGAAATAAAATCATATAAAACTTCTTATATGACCTATTTAACATGATAAAATCACCATACTCATCCTAAAACATCTCTAACCATGCCAAAATTGAAGACCAACCAAGTCTTCTTTAAGCATACTAGGATAAGCACATTGAAAACTTTGTCATTATCACTTAGAATATAAAATAAATTCATATAATAAAATATACACCTACATGAAATCATTGAAAAATCTCCAAAAATATCCCCCTTTGTGATTGATGTCAACACCCATCAATATACAACTCACATTCCTTCTCTCTCTTCAAACACTCTCACAAAAGGAATCTTCTCCCCCTTTGACACAATGACAAAGTGCATACAAAATAATATTGAGGACCTGAAAGGACCATAAAAATGAGAGTAAAACCTTATAAATATTATAGAAACTCCCTCTTACCTTGAGCCTACCTCTTCTTTGCCTTGACAACTTCCTCTTGCTACATGCCAATACTCTCTTCAATCAAGCAATACAATAAATGAAGAAAAAACACAAAATTATGACTAGGTTTGATCAAGTCATCATACCAAACTTCATAAAATATTATATATAGTATATATCACCAAATATTAAATATTACTAAAGTATCTCACATATGCTTCCCCTCACATCATGCAAATCTGCTCAAGCCATTTAAGCTATCTGAGTTAGTTCCCCTAACTCTGTGCATACCACCTTGTACTTCTCAACCATGCACTAAAATATGATGTAAATATTAAATAAATATATGAGAGGAACTACCCCTAAGATATATAATCCATTTCACCTCTTGAGTATCTCCAGATCTTCACATACCATGAAGAACCTTCAAACTTGCCTTCAAATTTTCTCTCACAAGCCAATCCCATGATCACCAATGGATGTTTTCAAGCCATAATAAGAACAAAAAATATGTTTAAAAACAACCAAATAACTCATATTATAATAACCATACCTTTTTATTTTGGATAAAATGACCAAAAGACATCAAATCTTCACACTAGGCCTATTTAGTCTCCTTATAGCCATACCTAGAACTTGTAGAGATCATAACTTTCTATAGACACAAATTCAAGACCTAAAAATTCATATCTAGAGTAATATAATATTAAACATCAATAAAAAAAATTTCATCACCTATCTCATCCTATGAAACATACTTCCTTCATAAACCTACTAGCTAATTAGGCCTCCATTTGGACAAAAACTCAAAAAACATGAAAGCCACAAACATTAAAATCTATATGAAGATTAATTTAATAATAAATTTGACCCATTCATACTATTAATAATAATTATACCTTAAATAATAATGCATAACACTTTTCTAGCATAACACAACACTTTAGAAACTCAAAATAAACAAGGTCAACAAACCTCCTTCTGGTCAACGCACACCTCTGAAACTTATTACACACCTAGAGATGCCCATCATACACTTATGGATCAAAATTTGATCCCCAATACCTTTGGTAAATTTTAATTCCTATAAATCATTTTAGGCTTGCTTGTCCTTAAGCCAAAACTAAGAAAATTGAGAGAACTTAAAAATCTTCAATTGGCACAAACATGATCATCAAGACACAAAACTACATGAAACACATCAAAAAGAAGTACAAAAACATTTATAAACATAAAAATAATCTTAAAATTTCATCAATCTCATTAGGCCACCTATAAACACCCATTCTAACCCTATAGACACTGTATACACACCAACACTTACTTCTCTTCTAAAAGGAGTCTCTTAAGAAGCATATACAAAGACACCCTACTTCACAATTTCCTAGAACAATGTGAAACCAAGATTTATGCATAACTATTCATATTCCTTATCATCCTTGGTCATATGATACTTATAATTCTTCTTCTTATTAGGCTTATGAGAATTAATATGCTCAACCACTGCAATATTCTCCTTCTCTTCTAAGATTGAATTGACAATACATAGAGACAACAAAGATTCATGACATACTTTTTCATCTAAAGAATATTCCTTGTAGTTTATAACCTCATCACTAGGTACTGATAATTGATATTATTTACATGAAACTTACTCATCAACTACATAATGTTCACTTGGATCTATACACACTTTAGAACTAGACTCAACTAGTACCTTGGTCTTCTCCTTGAGCTTAGTATCTTCATTCACAACATGAGAAAACAATGAGAGCCCTTGACACTCTTCAAATTATATAGTATTCTCTACCATATCAAATAAATTACTTGGACTTGTAGTCTCATCATGACTCATACTTACCACCTTTGGCTTCTATGAGTTGACTTGCCTTCTTCCTTGTAATCTAGGAGCTTGTTTAAACCTATTCTAAATGTAGACATTTGCTTGCAAAATATAATAATGTGACCTCTCTATTCATAGTTGTAGCAAACCATTCTTATTAAGTGGAATTCAACTTACCTTACTTTAGATGGACACTATTTTACAAAGTGTCCCACAACATAATAATTATAACACTCAACCTTCTTCACACCTTTTGACTGATGATCCCCATCATAGTTATATGCAAACTCATTCTCATAGGTCTCTTTCATTCTCTATCTCTATGCCCAAACTAATTACATATGTAACAATAACCATTAAAACTTGTATACCTCATGGCATTTGGTTATTTGATCTAATTTATCTTCAATCTACTAGAACCTTCTTTCCTTGTATGATGATTTATCTTCAAAGTCAGATTGTTCTTATTCACATTAGTATTCAGCTTGCCTTGAGTTACATTCTTTGGTTCTTATTTGTATCCAAGACCATTTCTATCACTTATATGCTTTTGATCATTCATAATATTATCTAGATCACTTAATCTCTTTTTAAATCTCACAAATTACTTCACCTTACTAGATGTCTTCTCTAACTCATATTTCAATGGCTCATTTTCAATTAGATATATTGAACATTCATCTTCTTTATCTTGCAATCTTATAGATAGGATTTCCAATTGACAACTAAGATACTTGACAATATCTTCATGTTCATTAGCATCTTCATTCATTCTAGCCTCAAATACACCGAATTTCTCCTCATAGTCCTTGATTTGTGACTATTCTTATTAATCTTCTTCTCAATCTTCAGTTCTTCTAGGGCATTTATAAATTTAGTTTCATAGTCCACCTCATCTTTATCATCATCTGAATCACTCCAAGTAGACTCCATTTTATGTGATCAACTATCTTCCTCAACCATGAAGAGGGATTCATCTTTAGTTAGACCATCATCTTCATGATCATACTCTGAGTCACTAACTTCACTCTCATCTGATGATGTACAATATTATTTGGTGTAGAGACTCTTCTTATCCTTGAAGTACTTCTTGTTGTCAAACCTTATGAATCCAATTTTGGTTTTGCTAGACCTAAATGATCTCTTGACATCACTATGACCTTAATTATGCTCTTCATCATCATTCATTTTATAATTATGAGAGAAATTATTAGCAAAATGTCCTACCTTTCCGCATTTTAAGCATTTGAGGGGTAGTTTACCCTTATACTTGCCTAAACCCATTTTTAATTTATTTGAAATAAAAACAATTAGTTGATCCTCATCAATATCAGAAATGCCATCCTCCTTAGGTTTATTACCTTGTAAATTCTTATTTGGATTCATTTTAGTCTTGAAAGTTGATTCCTTCTTTGGTGCTATATCATCATTTAATCTCATCTCATAGGCAATAAGGGTGCCATGCAATTGATCCATATTCAACTAAGTAAGATCATGACTTTCTTCTATATCATATAATTTTGGATAAAACTTGAGGGATAGATACTTTAATAATTTTTGAACTATATTAACCTTTTTAAGGTTCTCTCCAAAACCTATGATGATTTTCACAATCTCATCAACTCTCTGAAGAAAGAATGTCATAGAATATTCTTCCTTCATCTTGAGACTTTGAAATTTACTTTTTTGAGTCTATAACTTAGCAAGCTTGACCTTTGAATATCCTTCATAAATGATCTACATTTTGTCCCATATCTATTTAACATATTTACAATGGATTACTTTGGTGAACTTAGTCTCTGTAAGACCACAAGTGATGTCAATCATTTCCTTAGAATTATTCTCAAATATCTTATTATCTACAACACTATATGGAAGAGTAGTAGGAGTAACATAACCATACATAATAGATTACCATACATCAAACCCTAGTGACATAATATATGTCCTCATCCTTTTACTCTAATAAGCATAATTTGATCCATTGAACATTAGTGTTTTCTTAGTAGAGAAACCTCATTGATGACTACCCATATTGTACCCTAGATTACCTTCAAGCTATCAAGACTTTACCAAAGTACCTAATTTGATACCAATTATTAGAGGTACAATCACTAAGAGGGGGGCGAATTAATGAGCCCAAATATTTCAATTTCAATCCATTAAAACTATTAAATAATTAACATATATCAGATTTATCAATCAATATTAACAAGAGAGATAATTCATTCAATGCATACACAATATCAAACACACAAGATAATTTATATGGGAATCCCTCATGGGGAATAAAACCCACTCTCAAGCCTACAAAGAATGGGCTACTTGTCCTATAAGAGATAAAAAAAAATAGAATGATCAAGTACTTATGACCAAGATTTAGTGAAACATCAATTTCATAAGGAACACCTACCCCTAAGGTGATCAAGTCCTTCAGACCACCTTTTGGTCAAGTCCTTCTGACCAATAACCTTGGTCAAGTCCTTCTAACCTAATGTATTTAGTGAAACAAATATTTCACAAGGATAACCTACCCCTAAGGAATATCAAGTCATTTTTACCTCTTATGAAATGAACACTTCCACCTTAGAATTGATGTATTAAACACCTAATGATGGATCTCTAATTTTCCAACTCCTTCATAAACTCCCTCTCTATCTCATATAGGCATCTGACATAGGCATGCCATAATATCTCTCCTTATTTAATAAAAATACCATCATATACACACACATACCTATTCACACATATTCATCCTTCAAACCTACAAGATCACTATCCCCTCTTCTTTTCTTCAATGCATACTCCTCTCACACAAGCCTAGAAACTGTCTCCTTTGGTTTCACTACATATAAAGCCATCATGATAATTAAATTTTTGGTTAGAAATTAGACTTGATTTAACCCTTAAATCTTATCTCACATTAAGACACAATTTAATACAATCCTCACAAGTTGGTAATATAATATATGGGTCACCCTTAAGTAACTACACCTTTCAATTAGGTCCTTGTAGCTCTTATAGGTTGCATGGAGATATTCACCCATTTTTCACTTCATCAAGATAATTAAAAACATAAGAACAATTAAAAATGTATAGGTATACTACACATGACCCATTTAACTTCCTCAAATTATCACAATAAACTCTTCTCACCTTTGTGTATGATCAATCTGCTCAAACATTAACCTAGTGCATAGGAACTTCATGAACAAATACATAGTCAAATTCTAAGCCTTTTTTTATATAGAATATCAATTGGTTAAACCTAAAAATACCATAAAAATAATCCACAAGGAGTCCAAAATAATTTCCAATAGTGATGACATTATAAAACATTTAAACATCATCAAAACAAGCACAAATATCTTTCTTGGGTTACTTGTAGAACAAACACAAAAACATAGTCAAATTTGAACCTTCATAACTTTGAATATACACACTTTAAGACATTTAAATATATATTTATAGATTAATATTGGATTCCTCTAAAGTTTTTATTTATATAGTACCTTTGAATTCATCCTAGATCAAAAGTTATGGACAAAATATATAACACTTTTTTTCCCTTTGTAAAATTCAAATATTCAAATGCCAATGGTCATAGTTAAACCTTAGACACCTTGTACTTATATCATGTCCTCACATATTAAATTAAATACACACTATCAATATTAGCTGAATTATATTGAACTTTACCTTTAATCACTCATTGTTAGATCTTCATCTTAACTATTTGACTTGATGTACTCTGTCGATCTCTTGTACATAACTCGATCTTTATCTGTGTTAAACATTAGACAACTTGAAATCATATCACTCAATACAAACCAATTATATGTATATTTAAAAACATTAAATCACCATTATATCTTATAATAATCCTAATATTTATCTCTACTCAATGTTAAACTTCAAACACTTGTCCTCATCTCATTGCTTCCTGACACCTTGGAACAAACACACTTCATTAATCCTTTTGTAAGGAGATTGATATTTAAATTAATTAAACAAAGAACACTTTAAATCATTTGAATTAAAACATACCATATATATTCACTATAAAACCACTTGTGAGCCATTACATCTCTATTTAGTCTTGATCTTTAACATTGAGGAAAATAGACTATGGGAAGCATTGTAATCTACCTAGAACACTGACTTTGGACCTTAATAATTTTTGTTGTGCTAAGTCACATGAAATGAAACTTAGATCATATGATATTATAATATAAGATAATCCACACATGTATCAATATGGTATTTTAACCCTCATTTATTTGATATATAACACCATTAATCTGCTCACTCAAATTTTTCTACCACAGAGCTAACTATGTCAAAAACTACTTGAGAGGCCAACTTTGAACATGCATATATTTTTTATTACTTCATCAAATGACCTGAAATTTATCACATTAAAACTAAGAACAAAACTAAATAAACCCATATTACCATTTCCTCTTAACACCTCTATGTGTGATAATGCTGGCATCATCAACATGATTACTCGAATCTGCTTGAGCCCCTTTGTAAATTTGGCTAAGTATGGGAACTTAATGAATTTTATCTGAGAAGTTAAATTTGCATCTACATGCCTACTATTATGATTCATCACATGAATTTAGAATTATAAAACATATACTTGGGACTAATGTGATCATAATCATATGACCAACTCATCCCGACTCATCCACACATGTGAATGATAACACCATCAATCTACTCACTCAGATTTCTCTACCACTAGACCAAAATGTCTAGATGAAAACTATAGACTACCAGATGAATTCCACTCATGAAAAAAATAACTAAAAGCATATAAAAATTATTATGAGACATATTTCACATTATCAAATCAGCTTAATCATCCAATAACATCTTTAACCATGCTAAAATTGAAGATCAACCAAGCCTTCTTCAAGCATACTAAGACAATCACATTGCACACTTTATCATTGTCACTTAGAAGATCAAGGCACTTCATCCAATCACATATAAACCTACATGACACCATTGATAACTCTTCAACATAGGTTATTTTGTCAGGGTGTTTGGTGGTTTCTCTGTTGTTAGCTAATGTTGTAAATTGACACTGCCATCTTTCACATATTGCTAAAGTGGATGAAATTTTGTATTGATATGCTTGGTTTAGTCATGAAACACTAGATTATTTGACATCTAGATTAAGAAGTGTTTTCAACCATGAGAGGTGTTGATGAAACCTTTTTCTCTTATAAATAAAAAAAATCCTTTCGAGTCACAAGATATCTCTAGTTACCTCTGAATCGACCATATATTTTACTTCTGATCAAGAAATTTCTAGTATTGATTGCTTATTATATTTAAAATTGATAAATATTAGTCCCAAATTAATCCAAAAACCCAAGGTGGACTTTACATATTCATGATCACCAGCATAGTCAAAATTTGAGTACTCAAATAGTTTAAAATTTGCTACCTTAAAGTATTTGAGCCCAAAATTCTATTCTTTTAAAATATCTGAGCACCCTTTTTATTGCTACCCAATGACTATCTTTGGGTTATTACATGAATATTTAGAGGACACCAAATACAAATGATATATCTAGTTGAGTTGTTTTCACATAAATGAGTCTTACAATGACTTATCTCTATTTATTGGCATCAACCAAATCTATTGAATCTTTAGATGTCATTTTGAGATTTTGTTCCATGGGTGTTCTGAGAGGATTATAATATTCCATTCTAAACTTGATTATAATTTCAATAATGTACTTATTATGAGTTATTAATAAATAATTCAATTTTTAAATTATTTAAATACCCAAATAGTAAGGAAGATATCCTAAATTAGTCATTTCAAATCTTTTCATCAACTCTAATTTAAACTTTATAGTGTACCATTCATTGTTCCTTGTGATGAGAAAATCATCAACACACACCACCATAAATACAACTTTTTTGTCAACTATTTTGATGAAAAGAGTTTCATACTCAAACTCAAAACAATTTACTTTCATGTTCATGAGGTTCTCAACTAATTTTTCATACCATGTTCAAGGGGCTTATTTCAAACCATATAATGATTTTTCCAATTTGTACACCTTGTGATCTTATCTATTTACTATAAAACCTTTGGGTTGTGTTATGTACATAGTTTCCTTGAGGTCACCATTTAGGAATTAAATTTTGACATCCATTTAGTGATATTTTCATCCATTTTGAGCTATCAGAGCCAAGATGGTTTGAATTAATCCATTTTACTATATGTGTAAAGGTTTCTTTGTAGTCATTTCCTTATTTTTGAGCATATACTTTTATGACAAGCCTTGATTTGTGTTTTTCAAGTGAGCCATCAAAATTGGATATTTTTTGGTAGACCCACTTGTAACCAATATGTTTGCATCCATATGAAGGTTCAACTGATTTTCAAATCCCATTTTTGACCAGTGCACTGTAGTCAACTTTCATTGATTTTCTCCAAGATTTAATGTTATTAGCTTCTTTGAAATATGTTGGTTCTAAATCAAAAGCAATATTTATTTATTCTTTTGGAGTATAATTTAAAGTGATATTTTCAGTTATACATTGAATTTATTTAATGGAATTGTCTAATTTTGATATGTTTGCATATGCACTTCTTGTGATTATATTCCCAACTTCATTAGGTTTCATATCTTTCAATGTTTGAGTAGCTCACTTAGGCATATATTTATATTTTTATGTGCTTCAATTTCATCCTCTAAAGTTCCATAAATATATACCATCTATTTTGGTATCCCCTATTCATCATATGATGAATTTTCACTCTCTTTTTCAAGAGGAGTTTCAAGTTCATGTATAGGAGGTAATAAAAAATTAATAGATTACCAATTATGTATCCCCCACTCATTATCTAGAACATCTAGATCACTCTGTAGACATAAAAATTTACATACTTGCTAAGTCAAATCAAATTCCAATCAATTTACTCTTTGTATTTTACAATCTCACAAAATATAACTGATCTTGTGATAAGAAACTTATTCTCTTTCTCATCGTATAACACGTATGAATTAGAGGATTCAAAATATCCTAAGTGGATACATTTTTGATTTATATCATCTAACTTATTTATTTTCTCCTTTGGAATCAATGTGTAATAATTGGATCTAAAAATTAAAATATGTCATATTGAAGGAAGATGACTGCAAAGTCTTAGATTCAATAGTTATTGATGGTGATTTATTACAGAGGTATACTATTATTTTAACTACTTCAGCCCAAAAGTTTAGATTTGTTCCTTTATAGTACAACATAGCATGAACAATATTTATTATAGTTCTATCCATTATTTCTACAACTCCATTTTATTGTGGATTATAAGGAACTGTGAGATGGTATTTGATCCCATTTTATTTAAGATATGATTCAAATTTATTTGAAATGTATTCACCACCATTATCTATCTTAAGTGTCTCGATGTGAGTTTGAGCTTCATTTTTAATCATGTTTTGAAAATTTTGGAAAGTATCATAGTCTTATAATTTTTTCTTTAGAAAATGTATCCATATAATTTAACTATAATGATCAATAAACAACATGAAGTACTTATGAGCATCAGTGGATAATATTGGAAGAGAACACAAGTCTAAGAGAACCATTTGAAAATTTCTATCAGCTTTCTATTGTGACTTTAGAAATGGTTCTCTTGCATGTTTGTCCAAGATGCAAACTTCACACTTTTCATCTTATTTTGTGGGCAATGTAGGAATTCCAACAACACCATTATTTTATAATACACATGATATTATAGCAAGTGTGCCTGATTCTTACATATCATAACATGTTTGGAGACATTCTATCTTCCATGAGATAAGCATAATTCCTTGAATTTGATGGCTTACCCTTGAGTTTAAATATTTTCCCTTCCTCATTTATAGTCAAGACAAATTCATTGTCACTTTTTCTCATGATAGTGACATCACCATTATCCAATACAATGGAATGGCCTTGTTTCATTATGATCACTAGGGACAAAATTTTTTGTTTCAATTGTGGAAGGTATATAACATTTTGGATTTTGAAATCTGGAAGCCATGGACACTTGAGTCTTATTGTACCTTGTCCTTGTGGTTACAGACTTGATCTATCTACGAGTTATAACACACCATAAATACATTCATTAAACTCCTCAAATAAGGTTTTTTTAGAAATTCATATGTAGAGTGGCACTAGTATCAATAACCCAAACATCAAACCATGAAGAACTGACTATGACACTATTTGCTTCATCATATGTACTAGAAAACACACATTAACCAGTGAATTTGGTAGAGTGACTCTTTTGTTTTCTTTGATTGTTCCTCTTTCTTCTTATGGTATGCTTCAATTTTATATTATCGAGTTATACATTCATGAGTCTCATGACTTATTTTTCTATCACACTATTTATAGTAGAGGTTTTGTTTATCATTCTATTTTTGACCACCTTGATTTTCGTATTTTCCACATTTTCCCTTATAATTCTTATTTTACTTATTATTTCCTTAATTTTTGGAATACATGGCCTTATTGTATGTTTTTTCTAAGAATTTTATTTGATATAACACACACTTTATCTTGTTGTGGAATCAATTTTTATTTCAAGGGCCTTTTCTCTTTCTTCCATCTTTTTAACCAATTGATCAAATATGAGATTCTTCAATAGATTACTTGCTTATAGAGACTCTAGGTAGGCTAAATAGTTGGGAAGAAGGGATTTTATGAATACAGTCATATAGATTTCATTTTTGACACGTTTTGCTTATAAATTATGTTTGATGACACACACATATATAAATCCAATCTCATCATATCACCATTTTTTAACTCAAGTTTGAACAAATTCAACTACAATGAAATGAATTCCAACTCTGAGTGGGAATCATATAGATCCTTTAGTTTGTAAAATGATTCCCATGCAGTATTGCACCCTGTGAATATGATGAAACACATCTCCCTCAATTGAGGCCCTCATAAAGGTTAATGCTTTTTTATTTTTATACTTTCATGCCTAAATATCCTTTCCATTCCTTTTTGGCTCAACCAATTGTGTATCCCTATCATAAATATAAAACCATAAATAATTGAATATGAGTGTGTTCTCTATTTTTGAAGACCGTTCTAACCATATGTCTTTATCGATTAATCTTTTACCAACAATAGATTTGATTGAATGTATGGTTTTGAGTTTTGATTTTTTGTTAAGCCCAATTGGTTCCTTATCAATCTAAAATTGTCTTGTTTTATAAATACCACTAGATTGATATAAAGAATATATCAATATTCCCACCCTTGTTATATACCCATTGGTATGTGGAAGAAGCTATCCCTTTATATATACTTGATAGTACATGAAAGAGGCCTTAAGTTATTTGAGAGTAAAGTGGTACTTGGTACCTAGGTGGCACATGAAAAGGATTTGATTTTTCATTAACACTAGCTTAACAAAAAAACATCATACATTTATATACTCAGTTTTTATTGATTTTAGGATTTACATTTTTTGATAGTGATGAATGGGTAAAAGAGTAGCTCTCCTCATTTCTCCTCATATTTAAAAAATTTGGTTATTTTTGCCCAAATTTACTTAGATTAGATTTTAAAATGGCCATTAAATGCTTTCAAATTAAAAAATAACTTTCAAATTTTGAAAATGAAATTTAAAAGGAAAACTTTTCTTTTTAAATTTAAAAAGCTTAAAATGAAATACCTCTTTCCTCTATTTGTCTTATTTCAAATAATTTCCAATATTTGAATAAAATATTAAAATGAAAAACACTACTCATTCCCACATGTGGCATCACATGGAGTCTTCAACATGGAGAATAAATAATACCATAAACTACATAAAAGAGAAAGACATTTTTTTTTGTAGAAGATTATTAGGTATACACGCCAAATTCCAAAAATAAAACACCTTAGCTATAATAAGACCATAGTCATATAAATTGAATTTACATGCAATATATACTCTAATCTTCAACACAAAATTCTATGTATATTAGGACACTTATTAAGAAGGCACTTTAGCAATAAATAAACCATTATTTTGCATCATATCAACTTATCCATATTTATATGTGCCCCATTTTTTGTTTGACAGGGTTATATGCAAGAAATGCCATGTTATTTAACATAGAATAAAAATAACCAATTCACACTAGTTATTTGGAGATTCAGAGTCACCCTGAAATCACCATCTGCTTGCAGAGTGAAAATGCCCTGCAAGAAATTAAAACATAGTCAAGAATAAATTGAAAATGATATAAATTTGTCACAAACATATATTCCTCTAGCTTCCATAGTTTTCAATGTTAGAAGGAACCAAAATAACCTCCAAGTAGCCATGCATATGTATATTACAATACCAAATTAGTGCCACACTACCATGCTACCAAAAATGACTCCTAAATGGTCAAAGATGACTAAATAAAGACAAGACTCTATAGGTCATACAACTCAATTTAAGGAGAAGAAAGATAAATTTTTTTTCTAGGCTCTAATACTAATGACATGCCAGAAATAATATTGAAGGAATGGTAATGAAATTGTATTTCATAATTTAGTTTCATAGAAGAGCAAACATTACATTATAGAGATAAAATGTTTGTTCACTTTACATTTCTAAGATGACCTTTCCTATTCCTATGGGAATGGACAAAAAACTTATAGAATACAATAAAATATATCTAAATATATAAAAGACACCTAGGAATAAATAACAACTATATACAATATTGTTACACCAAGAACTAAATTGGTCCCTAATCCCATGTCATAACAGGTATGTATGGCAGCCTATTTCATGGGCACAAGCTTAAAAATAAATTTGGTGGGGCTTATAAAGTATCATATTATTCTGAAGGGATTAGAGAATAGGGGGCACCCTTTATACAAAATTTGGTTAGCCAAATTATTATGACTTATTATTCTAAAAAATTACACCAAGCCCTAATCCCATGTTACAATGTGTATGTATGATAACCCATTTTATGGGATTATTATTATTATTATTATTATTATTATTATTATTATTATTATTATTATTATTATTATTATTATTATTATTATTATTATAGTATAAAAAGGATATGGGAATGGGTGGTAACCCATTCTAAAAAAGTTTGTTAAAACAACCTTTTTAGAATGGGAAGCTGATGTTTATAGTGGCTAGATGCCCATTCAATAAATTATCACTAAATACTTTTTATAAGTCCATTATTCTAGATTAATTTAATTTATTTCTCTAAAAAATTACATCAGACCCTATCTTATGTCAATATGGGTATGTATTACAACCTATTTTGTAGACATGGTCTTAAAAAAATATTTTGGTGGGCACTCATACCTAGGTTAAATTTTGATAAGAAAATTGTTTGTAACCCATTATTATCTTCTCCTACCTCTTCCTTACTTCCATATTCACCTAATGCATGAATACTAATTAATATTCCTCTTCAAAATAATTCATATTTATTCAACATGGGAAATAATAAAGTCATAAATGTATATGATGGAAAGTAGTTGATTTGAAATGTAAAATTGCAATTGATTTTATCTCTTTGAGAAAGGTCAAATTATGATAAGAAAAACTGAGAAATGGAATTCTATGTATCGCAAATGAAAATAATGTAAATTTTTCCAATAAATCATATTTTGCATTGTGGTTAAGATTCATTTCATTTTTGGATAAGGTGATCCTATTCTAAAATTAACTATTTATAGGATAATATGGATTTCAATTAAAATAAGAAAAACATATTGACACATTCAAGTATGTCTTTTTGCTTCACTTACAAATGCTAAATATCTTGAATAATGGATAGGGTATACTACTCATGGATCTATTAATACCATAAGATATTCACATTTAAGGTGTTGATCTAGGAAAATATGAATCTCAAATGTAGTAAATGACCAAACCTTTGATAATATAGCCAACTTTGGAGGAATTTATAAATTATATAATTATTATACTGAAAATATTTAACACCTAAGTTTCATTTTAAAATATAAAGATATTAATTTGAACCATTAACATTGCACTATATAATATAATTAGGTATCTATAGGAAGGTCTGGACTAAGTGAAATAAGATTGTTCCAGTAGCCATTTATTGTATAATGAAACTAGGTATCAACATGGATATAATATTATTCAATAGGATGTGGATAAAATGTATGAATGAGATGTGGTCCCATGGAATGTAATGATTGCAACATATAGTTTTATTTTATACTTGAATTAAAGATGAATCTATAGAGGATTAGTGATATAAATGGGTAGCTATATGATTCAACCCTAATTTTTTAGAGTGGGAGGCTTCCCACTCTAAAATGGTAATAATCATAGGATATAGTTTTGTGTTCTAGCTATGACAATTCGTGTATTTGTAGTGGATGAGGGATGTAAATGATTCAAATAAGATGATTGACACCTATTTGAACTATGCCTAAAATGGTTCACAATTATATTAGTTGGATTAATTTTTAATGTGAATCTTAGGTATATCAATAATTAAATTCAAAACATTATAGTAGATGAGGGATACAAATGCTTCAATAGGATAAAATACACTTATTTGTGTGAACATAGGAATCCAATAGAGGGGAGGTTATATAGTGTTACTCCAATAAAATAAAATAAAAATAATGCACTAAACATTAACACCTATAGCCTAGACACTAGGGGAAGCATATGTAACAAGATTTTTAATGAAAACACAACTAGAAAAAAAAGAAATCATCCTTTTTCCTTCTTTTTAGCTCAAAAATGGCTTGTTGAAGTGGATTTATTAGTTTTTGCATCAAGAAGTATTTAATAATGAATACCCATTTGATCCTTCTCTCCTTGGCACCTTGGCTTGACTGGTTAGCTTATGAATTTGACATGGTAACACTACTTGAAAGGTTTCTTTGTATCCAAATGGGAATTATAACTTTGGCTTATAATAGCTTTAAAGATATTTGTGCATAATAAAATTACACCAAGATATCTTGTCTCTCAACATATGAGCATTATAAATTTTACTTATGATATATTTGAAGATATTTGTGCATAATAACATTACACCAAGATATCTTGTTGATCAATAGGTAAGGCCTTGCATTTATAGCCTTCAAAGTTAACTCTCACCCAAGGTGAGTTAAGGTTGAGTTTAAACATGGAATGAGTTCAAATTAACTCCAGTTGAGTTAAGGATAATTATAATTTAGTTAATTTTTTCATGTAATTATTATTTTCAATTATTAGTCATGGCTCTCAAATTATATATTTTGAGAGAGCTTGACAACTCAGAAAGGCCATGATGAAAAGGCTTGATATTTGAATTTTGAAATTTCCATTTTTAGATATTCATTAATTGAAAATGGATAATTTAGATAAGAATTTAATATTTTTTTATTAATTAATTAATTTTTACTAGATTTTTATCTTTTTTAATAATTGTTCAAGTGCCCCACTTAATGGGTCCATAGGCTAAACTGCTAGTTGTCAGGTTGTAAGGTGACTGAGGATGAATCTGTGGGAGGTTATTATTGTGTGTGGTAGAATAACCCAAATAGAGATTCCTAAACATGAATATGGGCATTGATGAATGGTATGTGGATAAAATTTGGATGTTTAGTGATTTCTAGGCTTAATTTACAATGTTTGGTAGAAATCAATCTAAAGTCTGGTCAGAAGCTAGTTGTGGCCAAAATGGGGTGTTTATAGTTTGGCCCTATTTGGGAAGGCATTGAAAGCTATAAGAATAGTAACATAGTATAAATTAATTAAAATTTCATGTATGCTTAATACCCCAATAGGTGATGGATGAGCCTTGGATGCCCCCTTGAGGGAGTAGTTGATAAAGAAGGTTAGTGATTGATCCCTTGAAAGAAGGAAAATGATGGGACCAAAAGGTAAAAGGGGGTAAAAAAGACTAATTTTCCCAAAGGAAGTTATAATTAGTGGCATAATGAGATACCCCCATTGGGCATATAAAAAGGATGATTTCCCCAAAGGTAGTTATAATCATTGGCATAAAAAGATAAAAAAGATAATGATTTGCCCAAAGGTGGTTATAATAATTATAAAAGGAAAAGATAAAATGATAATGATTTGACCAAAGGAAGTTATAATAATTATAAAAAAGAAAACATGCCCCAGTTGGGTGGATAGAGTTAATGATTTTCCTAGAGGTGGTTATAATTATTAGTACAATGAAAATGTGCCCTAGTTGGGTAGAGAAGGATAATGATTTTTCCAAAGATGGTTATAATCATTGATATGATGATAGATAGAAATACAATCTTTTATCCAAAGGAAATTATAATAATTAACATTTGGATATATTTAAATGCAATGATTTTGTCAAAGGTATTTATAATCATTGGCATGGTAGTTGGGAAAAATATGGAAAATTGGATAAGGGGGATTTCATACTAAATCCATACTCATGAAGTAAGAGTAAGCTAGTACATAGGAGAAAAATGAATTTAGGCAACCTGTTAGTATAGAGATACACATCATAACTATTAATTATTAAAATTAATTCATGATTTAATTACTCTATATTTGGAAAAATATTTGGATAGATTAGGAATTTTTAGGTGACCAAGGAGAAGTACCATTGCATCATTGATTGTAAGATTTCTTGAGCTGATTTTTTTTATAACATATTATGATATGCATCATGATATAAAAAATACATGATAACTTGGCTGTAATATGCATAAGGACTAACATGTGATCCAATAAAAAATTAAAAACAATGCACCAATGATAAAAACCATGATAAAAATGTTGAAATATGAATATGGATGGACTTAAGTATAGTGTGCAAGGAATCACCCAATAAATGCATATATAATAAGTCAAGGCACACCAATGAAAGCAAAAAAGTAGGAAAATAATTAAAAAATAGAAAAAAAAACACCAATAAACAAAAATGAAAACACCAAGAAACAACAAGTGAATAAAATAACCAAGACAAAACCAAACAAAATACAAACAATGGTTAATCACAATGTTAATGCAAATAAAAGACAAATTGTTCATGTATGTTTAATATAGGTGTTACTCTTGGCAACAAGGTGATACCTAAGATAGAAAAAAATGACAAAGGTATAATAATGTGATAATAATGGGGACAAGGTTTCACCTAGGCTATAGGGAAGCAATGCCATAAAAAAGATGACACACATTGCCCTTAGGTTATAAGAGATAATGAAACAAATGAATAAAATAGGGGAAAAGAGATTAAAAGGAAGGTGTAGCTAAGATGACTCTAGATGCAAAGGCAAGTGGATGCTACCTACATAGTTACATGGATGCAAGATCCAACATGAACTTCAAGCCAAATGTAGCTCTCCAAGGATATGGGATAAAATAAAATGATGATGAGAAAATGTAAATGATGTGTAGAGGAATATGGGAATGATCTCACAAAATGGTAAGAGTGCAAGATGAATATTAGAGGTTATTAATGTATCAAATTTAAATGAATAATATGCATAATTTAAAGTCATAAAATAGAAAGAGAATATGTCTTAAGGCCAACACAGATGGGGAACACTAAATGACAAGTGGTTACTTGTGAAGTAGTTAGGAGTCTTAAAATCTTGAAGGCTAATAAGTGGTCAAAAAAGAAAGGAAGGTAAAACTAAGCTAACTTAAGATACCCCATGTATCCAAGTGCTACCTACATATTCATACAAACCTAAGGCCAATGTACTTCTCCTAGAAATGAGAGGAAAGAGATCAAGGTGGTCTAGAAATAAACTAAACAACAATATGGTCCATCCTGAAGATTTTAATGGATTGATATCTCACATGGAGATTCTAATCCAATTTTCATGATTTTATGATTTTAAATATTTTCTAAGGATTTTAATTTTTTTTTGAAAATTTTGAAGCATCTTAATTTGATTGAGAAGTAAGAGATACTAAATGGTCCAACTCAAAAAATGGTAATAGCATGGAAAAGGGTGACTGAGCTAACCTTAATGTGAATTGAGTGCTACCTTCATAGTCCCATTAAGACCTCAAGCCACTATAGTTCTACCTTACAATGGAGGAATATGACTAGGTAGAAATAAGTTCATGAATTAGGAAAATAGCACAATATAGTAATAGGAATGGCAAGGTGATGCAATAATATGTGGTAAAGTTGTTGTTCCTAATTTATCCATAGGTGGTTATCATTAGAAAATAATGACATGGGTTAATGATACTAATTTTCTCAAAAGTGTTTATAATTAGTATCATGGATTGGAACACTAATTTTACCAAAGGTGGTTATAATAATAAAAACTCATAGTGAAAAATAACAAATGAAGGATACAACAACCAAAAAACTATTATATTAGTCCAAGTTATTACTTTTGTCTATAATATTGAATTAACTATTAAAACTTGGTCTGAATTTGTATGTTGAAGGTGCCCAAATAATTAATGGAATGGAACCGATGTTAAAGGGTTGGGTAGGGAGGGTAAAAATAAGTATGGTTAATAGGGAAGGTATGGTAGAATTGTATACAATATGATACAAAAAAGGTGATAATATGATATAATTTAAATGTTCCTTCTAGATAATACTTCAGGTTTCTCAAGAGAAATAATGCTTGAGGTGTATGATGTTCATTATCTCATAATTTTCATTTTCACTAGTGTAATGAGTCTATATACTCCCAATCTATAATTTTCAATAATTAAATATGGGAATATCCAATTAGGTTTTAACTTTCCCTTCTTTTTCTTCTCAACCATGGTGTTCTTTTGGTTTTATTTGAGAAAAAGATCACCAAGTTAAAAGTATCTATGTTTGATCTATCAGTTATAGTGGCCATGAAGTCTATTTTGGTATGTCTGAAGGTTGTTGATAGTGGCCATGCATTTTTCATCATGTAACTCTATCTCTTTTAGGTGAGCTAATATGTAATATTCATCATCTAAGACATGTTTTAGTGAGATACATAGCGAAGGTAACTCACCCTCAATGAGAAGAATGGATTCAAAGCCATAAACTAGGGAATATGGAGTGGATCTAATTAGATTATGGTAATTAGTATGATATGTCTAGAAGGCACAAAAGATTTAAAGTTGCCAATCACAACCTACATCATTGAAAATATTTTTAAGGATGTTGACAATGGTTTTATTAGATGCCTCTACTTGGCCATTACCTTGTGGGTAATATGTAATAAGAAAATGTTGAGTAATGTTGTACTCAACACAAAGCATTTTGACATCTTTATTTTAAAATGATTTGACATTATCAGATACAATATTAGATGAGATAACATAATTATAGATGAAATGATTGAGGATGAATATAGAAATGTGTTTTCTAGTAACATAAGTGAGGGGTATAGATTCAACCCACTTAGTGAAATATTTGATAGCGGTAAAGATGTGTTTATGGCCATAAGATGAAGTAGGGTTAATCTTCCCAATGAGATCGAGTCCCCATGTTACAAATGACCATGGTGTAAGCATTGGATTGAGTGTTTTGGTAGGGCCATGAATCAAATTGGCATGCCTTTGACACTTGTCACACTTTTTGACATAAGCAACTACATTTGGATCCATAATTGGCTTATAGATGAAATGATTGAGGATGAATATAGAAATGTGTTTTCTAGTAACATAAGTGAGGGGTATAGATTCAACCCACTTAGTGAAATATTTGATAGCGGTAAAGATGTGTTTATGGCCATAAGATGAAGTAGGGTTAATCTTCCCAATGAGATCGAGTCCCCATGTTACAAATGACCATGGTGTAAGCATTGGATTGAGTGTTTTGGTAGGGCCATGAATCAAATTGGCATGCCTTTGACACTTGTCACACTTTTTGACATAAGCAACTACATTTGGATCCATAATTGGCTTATAGATGAAATGATTGAGGATGAATATAGAAATGTGTTTTCTAGTAACATAAGTGAGGGGTATAGATTCAACCCACTTAGTGAAATATTTGATAGCGGTAAAGATGTGTTTATGGCCATAAGATGAAGTAGGGTTAATCTTCCCAATGAGATCGAGTCCCCATGTTACAAATGACCATGGTGTAAGCATTGGATTGAGTGTTTTGGTAGGGCCATGAATCAAATTGGCATGCCTTTGACACTTGTCACACTTTTTGACATAAGCAACTACATTTGGATCCATAATTGGCCAATAGTAATTAGTACATAATATATTTTTAGCTATGATGGCCCCATTAGTGTGGGCTCCACATACTTTCTCATGAAATTCCCATAATGATAATGTTGTTTCTACCAAATTTAAGTAATGATGCAGAGTTTTATTAAAGTTGTGGTGGTAAAGGGTTGGGCCAAGTAAGGTATAACATGAGGCTTGGTGGGTAAAGGCCATTTTTTGTTTACATGATAAGTCTGGTGACATGATATGGTCATGAAGTTAATTAAATAGGTTTGAATACCAGACCAATGATATCACACATCATTGTGATGTTTGAAGGTTCATGAGTAGGAGCTAAAATATTTTAAATGAGGAATTGATATTATTTTGCCTTGTCTATATGGTAGATCAAAGAGATGATGGTGGCTATGACATCCATTATCCTATTACTAGCCCTATGAATATGTTCAAATTATATGTTGGCAATATTCTGTTTGAGAATGTCCACCATGGCCTTGAATGGCACTAGTTTGTAATCTTTGGTTTGAAAGTGGTCTATACCCTGATTAATGATTAACTGAGAATCACCATAAACTATGAGATGATGAATATTCCATTGTACTAATTAACAAAACCTTATAACAAGTGCTTCATATTCATTAATGTTGTTAGTACAAGGAAAGTTGATACAAAATTATTTAAGGATAAGATCCCCTTATGGTGTAATAAATAATAAGCCTACCCCTAATCCATGTGATGTGAGTGATTTATCAAAATATAAATTCCATTGATACTCCTCAAGAGGTGTTTCCATGATAGTCATGATGGACTCATCTAAGAATTGAAAAGTGAGGGATTTAGTATCTACAAGGTGAGATTTAACAAGCTTATTGATAATTACTTGTCCCTTTATGGCATTTTGATTGACATACTTGATCTTGAAATCTCTTAGAATCATGATCCATTTAGCTATGTGGCATTGTAAATTTGTCTTAGATTGTAGATACTTGACCGAATCTAATTTTGAAATTAACCATTGTATTATTATTAAATATTAAGTGTCATAGATTTTGGGATATAAAGACCATAACTAAATAAGATTTTTCTATTAGTGTATAATTGTGTTCATATCCAACCAATGTACGACTAATGACATGATCTTTTCCATTGTCATCATGCTTAGCTAGAAGTTCCCCTAGGGATTTGTTTATGGAAAATAAGTATAATATAAATGGCTTTCTTGGAATCAATGATAAAAAAATTGTTATATTAGAAAGATATTCCTTTAAGTGATGAAAGGATTTATAATGGTCTTCATCCCAATGAAATGTGACACCTTTCTTTAATAAGTGTGTAAATTGATGGCATTTTTTAGCTAATTGTGAGATGAATTTCCTAATGGATTAAATCTTACCTTACAAACTATGGATATGCTTTAAATTAGAAGGTGGCAACATCTTAAAATTGTCTTGTAATTTGGTAGGAATAACTTTAATGCCCCTATGAGAGATGATGAAGCCTAAATTTTTTCTTGAAGTGATACCAAAAATGCACTTCTTAGGATTAAGTCTAACCTTGTACTCATGAAGGCTCTCAAATATTCTTTGTAGTGTGGTTAGGTGATTGATATGGGTAGTTGATTTAATTAATATGTCATCGACATGGTCTTCAATAATGTCATGTATCATATCATGAAATATGATGGCCATGTATCTTTGGTATGTATCCCTAAAATTCATGAGTCTGAATAGAATAAATTGATAAAAGACATTCCCCAAGGAGTGATGAATGCTATCTTGTGTTGGTATTCTAAAAAATCCTAATTTTGTTGAACCTTGAAAATCCATCCATAAGTGGAAGCATTTCATATCTCACTATGAAGTCAACTATCATGTCAATGTTTGGTAGAGGAGAGTTATCCTTGGGTAGGCCTTGTTTATATCTCTAAAATTAGTTTAGATTCTAATTCCTTTTAGCTTCTTACTAAAATGCAAAACATTCTATATCCACTCTAAATAGTTGATTAGTCAGATGCATCTCCCTTTTTTTAATAGTTTTTCCAACTCTTTCTTTACTAGTACAATAACATGAGGGTACATCCTACATAATTTATGCTTCACAGGTTTGGCATCAAGGTGTACAATAAGGTGATGTATAACCAAGGCAGGGTCCAAACCTAGAATGTTTGAATAGGCCCAAGAAAATATGTCAACAAATTCCCTCAAAAGGGATGTAAATATTTCACATTCTTCCTTAGCAAGGTACATGCCTAATTTGATCCATTTTAGGTCATTTGGAGTCTTGATGTTGACTTCCATAGTATCTTCCATGAGGAGAGTCAAACCATCTTCTATAATGGTTGGTAATGATATGAATTGGCTTGTGATTATAAAGTCCTTTGGTTAGACTAGTTATTTAATCTATCCTAAACAAGATAAATCTGAATATCCTAATGGTAGGGATGGTAATGCTATAAATAATGTTCGAAATTCTTGGGAAATTTGATCAAAGGCATGTTTTTATATTGAACTAAACTTAGACCCAAAATCAAGTTCATCATTGGTAGTCTCTTGAGCTTCATTTAAAGAAAGTTGAACACCCCTATATAATGGTGCCTAAAATAGGTTTTCACCAAAAGATTGGCCTTTATCTTTACTTTTACCCTAGTCCAAAAGCACCTCAAATAGGTTTTCACTTTGGTACCTCAATGTTTTATTCTTTTATTTTTGTCTAAGGGTGTTCTCTTGTTCTCCAAAATAGGCTGCATGATCTAGTTTGAAAAAAACCCCTTATTTGTGGTCTCATAATAGAACAATATATCTTAGGCCTAAAATTTTATAAAAGGCATCATCATTCTCAAAATCATCTACAAGAATCATGGATTCTTTTTGGTTCTAGGCTATAATTTGAGGGTGATTAGAGGAAGTGGGATATGACATCTTACTAAGGTACTAGTATAAATGGTATGGGTATCACATAAGTTGGTATTATTAAGGTCTTCATAAATGTTGTAATTAGACTCCACTTCACTGTCAACATCATTATCACTAGATATTGGTATTGGAACATGAATAAGGTATGTGGGGTCACCCCTAAGTGGTTTAAATTTGAGACCATAAGTTCCTTTATATGGAGTTATAAAAATTGGTTCAAGAATTCCCTATTGATTTAGCTTATGACCTCCTCCTTCATAGGCTTGTTTCTCCATGATCTTGTTAGGAATGGGATATTTGGAATTTTTTTAGAAATAAATCAATTTGTCATTATATAACTAGGATTAATCATTGGAAAGTGGGTCCTCTTCTTGGCCAGTGGCTTATTTGAAAATGATAGGAGCTGGACTATGAAGTTTACTCTTTCCTTTTCATTGCCATTCCATGCAAGGTGGCTTATTTTTATGTCTTCCATAGGATCTCAAGTTTTATGGAAGCTTGGAAATGTGAAATGTGTCATGGGTCAAATACTCTCTTAGGCCATTGGCTAAGATGGTAGAATGATTAGACATTTCAAGAGGAGACATATGTGAAGAAGAATCAAGACTATCTAGGTCTATGTAATTGGCCTATGATAATTTAACAAGTATTTCTTTATCTTTATCCTTTTTGGGAACCAGATCTAGGTCAAAGTGGTAAATGTAACTTCTATACTTAGACTTCAAATGTTTGCAATGTTCATAAGACTGCAAGTCTCCATTGATAGTCACCTCTATGATTGAGGGTGAGAACTTAAAACACTAGTGAAATGTCTAAGGGATTAAATGGATTTAATGTATCCAAGGCCTACCCAAGAGTAAATTTTAAGATAAGTCAACGTCTAACACATATTAAAGTGTATCATGGATAAAGGTCCCAATGATAACTAGCAAGCTTATGATACCTTATAATTCTCATTATTCATTGTCATAGGCTTTGATAGTAATTATTTATAGATGTAGATCAACTATTGTGTATTCAAGATGCTTGATGAGCTTTAGAGACACAATATTTAGGCTTGATCCATTGTTTATGAGGACACATTTCACCTTGTGCCACATGATGGTAACTTCAATGTTCAAGGGATTGTTATGGAGAGGGAAAATGTAGGACTATAATTTTGGTCTAAGTTAAATTGTTGGACTAGGGCTATATGTCCAACGAAAGCTTTGAATTTATCTAGGGTTATGTTGTTTAGAACTTGGGATTAGCCTATAATCTCTATTAAGATATTCTTGTGGATAGTAGATATACTCAATAAATCTAAAATGGAGATTTGTACAATTATATTTTGAAGTTATTCCATAATGTCATATGGATTTTATTTAATAGTGGTATATGGCTTGTTCCTATCCAATATAGTGGGTTGGATTGGTTCATTGGCAAGAGGCTATAGGCCTAGAATGGTAATATTAGACCACCAAGTTATGATTACATAATCATGATTGGATATAGGACTATTGTTGCTAGAAAAGGATGGAGATGGGCCAAATAAGATAAGTCTCAATTTCCAGTACACTTGCTTGTGGTCATAGGGCAATGATGAGTTATCAGTAAAAGGTACTACAATAGTAATCCCTAGTTGTTGTTGTAATTGGTTACAATCCTAGGTCAAGGAAGGATTACTAGCATAGGTGGATTGAGTGGAATTGTTTGGCAACAATCTTGGTTTATTAGCACTTGGTCTAGGATTAATGGTGATGGTTGAAACATGACCTCCCATAATATGATCTATAAATTTGGTGTAGTCATGTGTAAATGCATGGTACGTCTGTTGTTTGTTGGAATCATTCTAGCCTTGGTTCCTTCCATTTGGTTGACTTTTTAATTGTTGATTTTGATATTGCTATTGTTGTCATGGTGGTTGTTGATACTATTTTTGTTATTATAGACTTCATTGTTATTTTTCATTATTATTGTTATGTTAAAAAAGGCTTTTGGTAGGTAGATACCTAGGTTATAATTAGATGTAGATGTTTTACTATCCAATGTAATATCCATATTTTTCAACATATTTTTGATGATGTATTTTATTTTCACATAATGGTGTATATTATGTCCATGAACATGATGGTATTCATAGAACTCATTCTCTTTGTACTAATCTAGATATAAAATACCCTCAGGGTAATGATTTAGAATTGGTGAACTAATAATATTAGCTATGGCTATCTTTCAAAACACTAGTTTTATAGGCTCACTAAGTTATTTGAAAACTCAAGGAATGGGTATTATTACTGGAGGATGGGTTTACAAAGGTGGTGTTTTTTATGTTTTTGGAGTTGGTCTAGGTTGTTATGAAGGCTGTGCTTGCCAAATAGGCTATTAATGAGGAGTAAGTTAAATTTGTAGTGCAGGTTTTTCAGATGGTGTTTACACCTTTTAAACATGGTGAGACTCAATTAATCCATTTCCATAAACATTATTATTACAATTATATTTCTTGGATTTCTCATAGTTACTAGCCTGAGATGGTTCTGATGCTTGTATTTAGACTTGGTTATGGTTTTGATTTGGGCCTATTCCTTAGTTTTGGTTCTAATTTTGGTTCAATGATTTTAAATTGATAATCCCTTTGTTAATAAGGGAATTTTCAATCAGTAAACCTTTTTTGATGATCTCTTTGAAATTATGTGCACAATGAAGCTCTAGATGATGGGATATCTCATTGTGAAAATTTTTAGTGAACAAAATGGCCAATTGTTTGTCTAGTAAGATATGGGTGAAGTGACTAGAAAGTGCTCTCCATCTATGTAGATAGCTTGCAAATATTTCACTAGTTTTCTACTTGGCCTAAGTCAAATATACCAATGAAATCTCATGCTTGAGATTATAATAGAAATGCTACACAAATTTGTCTGAGAGGTCATCAAAATTAGATACTAAATTCTTTAGAAATTTGAGGAACTAATCTAAAGCCTATCCTTATAGACTTAGAGGAAATAAAAGGATTAATTAAATGTCAGTATAAGCCACTGGTTAGAAAGTGATGAACTCTATCAAATGGGCCTTAGGTTCTTCTTTACCCTTGTATTTATCAAATTCTAGTGGTTCATAGCCCATAAAAAATGGTATCTAAACATACTACATGTTGAATGAGTATGAACACATGTCATCTAACTTGAATTTATTAGTCTATTTCCTTTCTTGAATGGTGGCAATCACATCCTTCATTTATTGTAATTCTTTTACCAAAAAACTAGATGGAACATTTGGATGAGGTGGTCAAAGGTGGATTAACTTGACTAGGGTATAATAGATGTATATTTTATTGTGGAATGTTGGTTTGATGAGTGATTAGAATAGGAATATGCATCCACGGATTGGGATTTAGTTGTTTAAATTACACATATTATTTTGCTATATTATGGAATGGAGTTGACATATAACCTTGGTTTTGATGGAATTGTGTCTACGATGGAAGGATATGGATCAAGGTAAAGTATTTTGCCTACTGAGGTTGAGTAGGGACTTATTGCTAATTAATCAAACTTGGATGAATAAGAGGAAATTGTTATGGACCAAGGCTTTGTATTTGGATATGTGGTATATGTTGATTAAAAAGCAATTGTTTCCTAATTGGTACTTATTAGATAGGGGTACCTCTTTATTGTGAAAACACTGGTTGTGAACTAGACACTTGTTAGGTGTTCAAAACTTTTATTTGATGAATATACACATGTTATTGATTAGATAATGTTTCAAAAATAAAGGTATATTGGTATACTATTATAAAGGTACATTTATCACTACCTATCAAGGTAGAACATTTATTACCCCTTGTTAAGGTGGCATAATGCTCTTCCTCTACTATAGAGGTATACTAGACTGTGCCTATTATTGTGGAATGTTAGTCATCACCTATTGAGGTGGGATATCATTCATCACTTGTTGTGGCAAAACACTAGTTGGAACTTAATTACTTCATCCTTGTGGTTAAATACTTGAAGAATTAGTTGGTTGAGGATTGGAAGTAACTTGTTGTGGTTAGGATATAGGAGTTTCTCTCCATAATATTTTGAACCACTCTTCGTATTAAATAAATGTACTTTTTATTTTAGACTATTTGTTAGTGTAGTTAAACCAATTTGGCCTAGATTGGAAGACACTTATGTGTTATCCACTATGTTTGGCACATTTTTTTACACATAAATTGTAGTCACCTCTTTAATAAATGGGATATTTTACATGTTACCAGCTAAATTGATTTTAAAAAATGGATATACACCTAGATTATCTTGACTTTTCAACTCAATTAATACTCTTTTTGAAGGAGTTAGCTCTATGAGTAGCATGTTTAACATGGACATGGTATTAAAATTATGCATTAAATTCAAATAGGTCTAGTATACTTGTTGCATTTGCATAAAGCGGTCCTCCATGAGGCCCTTTCCTTTGAAAAAAATATCTGGGTCTTGATATGACATTGGTATGAACACTTGAGGATAAATAGTAGAGGCTTGTTCAATGGTTTAGGTATGGGGCATGTTTAGAGGCACTCTAACTAGACCAAATAAAATTTCATGGGGGAAGTCTACTGGAAACTTAGCCGTTACATCTATGGATCTGACTAAAAAATCATCCTTGTTTTTAAGAAAGCGATGATCAAACAAATAAGGATCATATGTTGATGGCATACTAACATAATACATTTATTGTTGAGCTTGTTATATAACTGATGGTATGTTAGTAAGATATTGGGTGTTTTACTCTTTGTCCTACTCCAAATATGGAGATGTGTTAACTAAATAATGAGATAATATACCTTACTATATTCCCTAGATTAATTAGTGTAAGGAGGATAAATATCCATCTCATAAATTACATCATTACCATAGGGGTCTTGAATAAAGTCATCATTCGTGACTATGTCACCATAACCTAGATTGTACATGGATCGACTACGAGTATAATTAGACATATCCAAATAAATGATTAACATTCCATGAAGATAGGTATATATTTTTAAAAACTCTCAAAAATAAGGTTTAAAATACAAATGGCCTAAACTTGGTCTAAAACTTGGTTTAAAGACATGGTTTAGGAATGAAACTATTTCTCCAAAATGGTCAATGATAAACTCAATATAAAATGGTCTAATGTAAAATGTATTACACAAATGGTTAAGTGAATGAGTAAAATCAAATGCCAAACTTGGTAAAACATTTTTTAAATAATTCTAATCTAGTTCTAAAAATGTAAAAGTTTGCTAGGTCTTCAGGAACAAGGCACAAATTTAGGCTCAAAATAAGTAGGTCTAAGACAAAAGGTAAAATTCTAGGACTTTTGGAAACATGGAATAAAATATAGACTTGAAACAAAACTAGGTATAAGGAAAAAGGGAAAAGTTAGGTCTTTTAGAAACAAGGCACAAAATCTAGACTTTGAAACAAAACTAGTTCTAAGGTAGAATGGGAATAACTAGGTCTTTTAAGAATGCAACATAAAAGATATGATTAAAAAAACTATGTCTAAAACAAAAGAGGTAAGATGTTAGGACTCTTGGAAACATGAAACAAGATATAGACTTTGAAACACACTAGGTCTAAGCTAAACAAGAATTTTTAGGTCTCTTAAAATCATGATACAAGAGATATACTTAAAATAAACTAGGTCTAAGACAAATGAGAATTTTCTAGGTCTTTTGGAAACAAGGCACAAAAGCTAGACTTGGCACAAACTAGGTCTAAAAGGTAAGATAATTAATATAAAAAAATTGAAACACTTTGAATCAAACTAAGCAATTAGATCTAAACATAATGTTGGCCTTTGGTAAAAGACATTGGATTTTAGACACATGAAATATATACCACTTCCCAAATCTAGGCACAAAAATAGTCTTTAAATTGAGCAAAGAATTAGTCTAAGTTGTACAACCAAAATATGAGAGATAAATTTCTAATCCAGAATTACATGAGGCATGGGCATAAACCAATCAATGTTTGAATCTAAACTTATCAAGACCAATTTTGAACCCAATTATTTGTTTAAATAGACAACAAGCTAGACCAAAATGGATGACATAATGATACTAGGCATAGACCAAGAAGGCACACATGGTTTTAAATTACAATTTAGACACAAAGAAACAAGTCTTTGAAATAATGAGAGTAGCATAATTATGATATCTTGATCTAAAGGTATGATAAAAATTTCATTTCAAAAACTATAAGGAAAAAAAATTGGAATGAAATGGGAAGCATAATGATGCCCCTTTCAAACAATTGACACATATACACAAAATTTTGAAAAATGACTAAGGTAAAGTGTGGTGTCAAAAAAATGACATAATACCTATTCAAACAAAGGAGTTATCTATAAACATGAATTTTTTTAAACATGGTATAAAAAAATAAATAGTTTTGAATCAAGACAACTTAAGTAAAAAAGAAAAATAATAAAAACACCTAAGTGTATCATCCTAATCCTAAAAAATGACAAGGTGGCTTCATACTATCAAATTCTATCCATATACTTGTTCTTGAGAGTAATTTAAGTTTTTAATCCAAAAAATTAAAATGCACACGCAAAGGATTTTAGTCCACCTCTTCTCTCAAGAGTTTGTATGATGACATGGAACTTCAAGCTGCTCACGCTACATTATCAGTATATTTGTGACAAGTGGGGTTGTCTAAAAACTATCAATTTTCATACATTCTAAATGGTCCCATATATGTGGTTAATACTAGGGCACAACCATCATTTAGATGCATATTAACTAATTTATTGTGAAAAGGTCTTATCCTTTTCACAACCACTACATCTGTCAATTACTTAGTGTAGTATAATGTGTGAGTTAAACAAATACTTTTAGGTAGTCTCTTACTAGCAGAGCTTGCTTAACCACTCAAAACAAGTATCTCAGTAAGTCTACCTCAGTTTATATACCCTTACCATGGAGTGGGGTTAAAATAATGTGAAGTGATGACTTCTTGAGTCAACACTTCCCTAGAGAACTTGTGGGGAGGTGATGAAATGAAATCTTTCCCATAAGCCAAAATGCATGAAATAAAGAAAGTGGAAAGAATTATAGGTTTCTTTTGGGGTCACCCAGATCACTTGGATTTTGGGGAGGGCCTTAACAACTTTCCTTCCATGCTTTTGGAAAAATTTTAAAAATGTTATAAGTGAGTGTTTTTGATCACCCAAGTTTCCTAAAGGGTATAACATACACAATACACTTGGCTTGAAAAATAAACACATAATAACAATCATAAAAATGAAAACTATTATGAGAATTTAACTAGAGTGTGAGTTAATTTTTATAGAACCAAACTAAATATTTCATAAAGTTTATCCCCTTGGCATTACTTGAGAAATTTAGACAAAACTAAAACAAATCAAGTAAAATATTTTAAAACACCATATTTAAATAAAATTTTTGAAACTTAGAGTGTCAAAAAAATATTTTTCCTTGGTCTTTGGGTCATGAAAAGGATGTTAGGGGGTCTGTGTCCTTAGAATCAAGAAGCAAGTGAACAAAATTCTTTTGGATTTTAGCTCTTGGGTTTCAAATTTTCTTCACATAATACAAAATCATAGAAACACAATGCAATACTACAACTTTTTCCTAAAAAATCATAATTGATTAGCGCAAAACCATAATTGCCTGTAAAATAGAGTGTTAGCACAAAATCACAACTCTTAAAGTAATATCACATAAATTAAGACAATACTACCACTCTAAGGCAAAACTACAACTTATTCTATAATACAAAATGGTTAGTGCAAAACCATGATGATTAAGGAAATATTATGACTTATCAAGAAAAAATTCTACTTATCATGCAAAATCACTACTTATCATGACAATATCAATATTTACTATGTAAAATCATAAGTCTTCTTACAACATTGAATGATTAGTGAAAAACCATTATAGTTAAGGCAATATTAGGATAATTAACGTAAAATCATAACTGCAAAGTCATAATATTGTAGTGAAATATTATGATTATAGAAATAAAAATTACAACTACACAGAATAAAAATGTGATTTCCTATAGCATGTCCACTTTTTTGGTCAACAAGTTAGGATTTTGGCATGAAAATTATTAGGAAGAGGTCCTAAAATGCCATGGGAAGAGCTTTTTGGGGTATAAGTCCCACTAGGCATGCCATCATGTGAACATAGGAATATAATAGAAGGCAGGTTAATATAGTATTAGTCCAATAAAATCAAATCAAAATAACACACTAAACATTAACACATCTAGCCTAGACACTAGGGGAGCATATGTTGGAGTAAGCATTAAGCTTATTTGGGAGTTGGTTATTTAGTTGATATTTGTTAAATATTTGCATCACTATTTTATGCATGAAAATATTCCCTATCAAATAATCTTGGTTTCGAACAATAAATTTTCATTGTATGAAACCAACTGACTTTGCCTATTTTACTAGGCACTCATTATTATCCTATCATGCTGGTGAGAGAGAGTTATGGATTTGTATTATTCTTTGAGGAATAATGGAGACTAGTTGTGTATAATTACTATTGTGTGTCTCATAATGTCTACATGATTATTTAGTAATGGTAATGGTGTTGTAGGAGAGGTTCTAAAGTTTTTGAGTTCAATATAAACTGCAATATGACATTAGAGTGGATTTTATAGATATTACTTAGCCTTCCAACATTGTTTCAAGCCCCTATGCTATTGGTTTATAAATCAAACTTACCTCATTGGAATTTTGGTAAGATTATTTGATATTTAATGTAAATGATTGACATTTGTGGAATATTTTGGGAGGCCCATTCATTTCATTTGGTAGATTTATTATCTATAAGGACATATAAATTTATTTTCTTGTTAACATCTATTGGTTTTACTATTTTTATTGAAGCAACATTGAATTTGGTTGTTGGGCCATTGTTTCCATCCAAAAAATTTAAAAACTAAAGGGGGTCTTCAGATTTGTTATCATTTGTAGTGGAGGAGAATTACCAATTTTGATCCCAAGGTTATAAGTAACATACCAAGGCCATTTCCTCCTCCATCAGATAATGGGATGCATAGCCTTTGTTATATAGTTGAACATGGTTTCTCATATAGGATCCAACCATTGACCACTTAAATGGCATAATATTCCATGCAATGACTGAAATAGTAATTTTTTTGCCTCATTTGTGACATGATCTAACTCCACACGACAACTTTAGCCACCACTACTATTATTATTTTTAGTCCTTCATCAGTTAATCACATAACCCATCTTTTTTGGATTAGTTTGATTTTTTTGTCCAAACTCATGGTTGGCTATTTAGTCCAGATCGATAGTTTACATTTGTTATTAGCTGAGTTTGATTGACATTTTTATATATTTCTCTAAGCCTTAACAACAACCAACAACCATGGAAAATTCATGGAAAACATTGCATAATCTTTGTATTGGTAGATTATCTAGTTAAAAATATTCTTTGGATCACCTACCATCAATATTCTCTACACCATTCCACTCTTGATCCCACCATGCCTTTCAAAATCTTACATGAATCCATTAATTACAGATCTCACCACCTATGCTAATTATTTTATCTTATTATGGTTTATGTTGAGCTTTGCATAACATTGAAATGTTTTGTTGACTACATTGACATTTATTTTATTGGATTTTTATGGCATTTTAATTATTCTTAACATAATATCCACTAATGACATGGTCAATGAATGGTTTTGACTCAAAAAACAATTCTAGCTCCAACACTTGTCCTAAAGATCCTTGATGGGTTCTCTAATCTACTTGCCTTGATTTTCTTGGCTCAGTCAACAAGATTGAGGATATGCTATGATATTTTTAGATCTCTCTTTGGTCCTTAGAAGTTATCTAACCCTCAATGTAATTGTTCTTGACATTAGCTTTATTCAACAATCCTTGAGCCTCTCACCTAGCTAGGTAAGGCTTATTTATTTTAAAAAATAAGCTCCACCAATAATGCTAACCTTAAGTTAAAGTTTATCGAGCAATTTTTTAGTGGGCTTGATATCTAGGTGGGTGGTAACCATTTCTAAAGGAACTAAGTCCAAGAGGTCATGAGGCTGACAACTCAAAGAACATCTTCTTGCCATAAAAAATCTTTAATGTTATCTTTTATGAAAAG